>PYHW01010620.1:10583241-10607147 GCA_013186435.1 Turdus rufiventris | reverse complement strand
GCTTATAATCGTGAAATTACTGTACTGTCATCTACTTATTCCCTTAACAAAGTTTGTGTGGAAGAAATCTTCAAGGTTTCCTCATATTCTTCCATATCTTGTTTTACACTAGGGACAATGTAGTAATGCTGTTTACAAGTCTGTGCTGTTCTTTGCATCTGAAATACTAAAGATGCTAATTAATGAGCTTTCTTTCCAGTCCCACCTTCCCCTTCATTTGTAAGCATTCTGTAAGCCTGCCAGAGCAGTCATGCAGTACTTGTCAAATAGGTGTACTAAGAATTAACTTGGATTTTACAGGTCAGTTTGGAAATTATTTTTCTTTGTGTTATGAACTTCCTAAATACAGTCAGGTAATTTTTTGGATCTTGTTTTGCTCTCTTAACATGACCATTTACAGGTTTCAATGAAAAACCTACTTGTAAGTAAGGCTGTATTCACTACATTATTTAGAGCATGAAGGGAAGAATATATGAGTATGTTAAGCTTTATAAGTAATCATAGGATTTTTCTACAAATAGAACTAAATGGTTACATCAAAAGTGAGTCCTGAATTTCAAGTTCTGAAAATGATGTTTTATCTTGCAGTGCTAGTGGAGCTAGAGACCCAGAGCACTAAACTTAGTACTATAAAATTCCACTTAGACTTCTGAATTTAAAAATACAACACTTTACTATTCAAACCTTGATATCAGGATCAGTAGTGTGAAGGCAGTAGGTGATTCCACACTCCTCAGAAAGACGTACCACTTGTCCAGGTGGTCTGTGGATGAGAAGAACATGTCCCACCACATCACAGATATTACAATTGTGAGGGTCTAGGGTCACTGGTGTCACAACCACATGCATCCTGGCTGGATCCAAGAGAGAGTTAATTTTCTTTGTTGTAGTTGGTATGGTACTCTATTTTGGATTTATTTTTACCTTGTTGAATTAAAATTACAATGAAGACACTCCATAATTTATTACCCAAGCTGCTGTGAGAGTCATCTTTTCATAGACAAGTTTGGATTGGAAGAGACCTTAAAGATCATCTTGTTCCAATGCCCCCAACAGGGACGCTTCCCACTAGGCCAGGTGCTCAAAGCCCCATCCAACCTGGCCTTGGAACTCTGCCAGGGATGGGGCACCCCTTTCTCTGGACAAGTTGTTCTAGAACCTCACCACCTCACAGTAAAAAATTTTTTCTTATATCCAATCTAAACCTGTCCTCTGTCAGTTTAAAGTCATTCCTCGTTGTCCTGTTACTTCCTGCCCATGTCAAAAGTCCCTCTCCAGCTCTCTTCCCCAGGCAGAACCCAAATTCTCTCAAACTGCCTTCATGTTGGAGATATTTAATCCCTCCTTTTCTCCTGTTCTTAAAGATAACATCCATGAATGCTAAATTAATTACACTCCAATTCTGCTTTTGTACATTTCACAATATTTTTTTTTAATTAGTTGTGTCACTTTAGCTATTCTTTCACATACCAATATTAACTAGTGCACAATATGGTCAAGTTTATCCCCTTTTGCAATTAAGAAGTGTATCTCAAAGTCTACATTATGTACTAATTTATTAACTTACTAGTTTTTTTCTTTACAGTACGTTTATCCAGATTTAGTCAATTTAAAATAACACTTTTAGAATCGCCTTGCTGAATTTAGGTTTCCCATGTAATAGTGCCCATAGGTGGCTGACTAAAGATTATCTGAAGCTAAAATGATGGAGGAGAACTGCTAAATCCTATATGGTTTAGCAGTTATAGAAGCCCTGTAGCCATCCAAAGCAATCCTTTAACAGGTTAATCTCAAACAGCATAATCTTGCCATTGCTTTCTGAAGGCAGGGGATATTTGGAATAGGTGAACAGTCTTAAAAGGCCTGTTAAGAATAGGATAAATTAGATTTTAAGGAATGCCTTAGAGGTTGATCATTGTGAGAAGGGAATAGGATGAGTTACCTCCATGATATTGACATGTAAGGAAGAACTCATAAAAATAAAATATACTTTAATAGTTTTGGACAAATTTGAATAATACTAAATTGGAAAGAGAGATACAACAGTAAGAATTTGATACAAATAAACTCTCCATTTTTCATTACTCACATCCTTGATTCCTAATGATTCCTAGCTCTATAAAATATAATGAGTAAGTAATGGCAGCTCAATTTCATGCTCTTCAGCAGTAGTAGCTGGGTCTTGCTCACAACTGAGAAAGCTTGAAGCCCAAATCATTCCAAAGCTCCCCCTGAAACAGTGATTGTGCATTTGCATTACAGCTCATGTTTTCTATTGAGAGCCAACAACCCATTCAGTGCCTTCTGAAGCACAAGTGTGTTATTTTTAAAAGATTAATGATTCTGCAGACTGGCAACATATATAATTAAGAAGTTTGTATTTCCACATTTAACCTGATTCAATGCCCTTCGCTTCAAAGAAATGTAGAATTTGGCATTCTAGTTGAGTTTTGTCAAAACATGAACCAAAAGCAATGTAGTTACAAAAGAAATTGGAATGAAAGCAAGACCAAAATTAACCTGATCTAGTTGGAATCAAAGGCACCTTTTCATTAGATGAGACAAGTGAAATCATGAAGAATAATGGTATAATTATTAAATGTGGAAAAAAATTAGGAACAGTATCACATAAGGAAGGCTATGGCTAATGGCAGCATTTATGATACGTACTTGAAAGGTAATGGAGCCTGCAGTGGTTAGCATGGCAATAAGCTAAAGCTAAGCCATTATATTCAAAATACTATGTAACTGTAACCAGCAGGTACCCATAAATTCTGAGATTACTGCATGGGATATTTAGAGCTTTCTGAATAGCTGTTTCTTGTTTAACTATAAGAAATACAAAACCCAAAAACACCAGAGAGCATCAAGTGTAACTATAACTTTTCTTTATATTTGTATTTTCTTGATTAGTGGGGGAGATAACTTTTATTTCCCCATTAACGTTTGATTTTTCCCCACTATGTCTATATCTAAATTGGTCCTGATTATGTCACCAGGAATTGGAAGGATGATATGGAAACCAGGAATTGTAAAGGAATACAAATATGGTGTGTTATGATATGCAAATGTTTAGAATGTTTCATCCAAGAGTTATGGTTAAAATATAACAACTTGCTATAAAGCTTGTGTTAATCTTTTTTCTTTTACTGCTATTCATCCCCAAGACTATCTTAATAATTGAAAAGTAATTCTAACTGTGAAAAATATTTACTTCATGTAACAGATTTCTGTGTAGCACGTGTATGTGAGGAAATAGAACAAGGAAAACATCCTCTGCAAAACCAGGATGTAGTAAGTTAAACACAGATATCGTGGGATGTAAAGCATCTTGCAAATTGTAGGGACAAGAAATTTTGGGTTGAAAAACACGCAGACAAAATTCTTAGCTAATTCTAGAAATTCCAAGGGGAACTAGCGTCTTTCTAAGCAATAGTTCTTTAATGATGAGTCTTGAGTAAACTGCCCAGAAGTGCAAAACAGTATGTTGTACACTAATATCAGTATACTGGAAAAATATAAAAAAGAAAATTCCTTTTGAAAAAGGTTTTCCTAGTTTTTATGGGTAAAATTAATCTTGGAATCATAGATGATTCCTCTCCCCTCTACTGGTGAGATGTGTGGAATGCTCTGTCTAGGTCTGAGCTCCTCACTAGGACAAGCTGAAGCCAGTCTAGCAAAGCACATGAAGATGATTAAGGGCTTGCAGCACTATTCATATTAGGAAATGCTGACAGAGCTGGGACTGGAAAAAAAAGGCACAGGCTTATCCATGTGTACAAATACCTGATGGTGAGATGAGGAGGGAAACAAAGACAACAGATGGTATTTACTATTTCTTGTTTTTATGACTACCTTTAATGGATGTTGTATGAAAAAGTTAGGAGTCTTGGTAGATGTATGCAGCTCAGTTTAAATAATTAAATAATCACAAATAATGTAAAAGTCATATATGATTAAACTAGGAAAAAAATGCAGCTATGACCAGATTAATGAAAGTGAAAAGACAGTTCTGGAAATTTCTTCTGTGTGACAAAATGTGCCATGATAAAAAATGTAAATTTTGCACAACTTCTTCACTCCTGAAACAAAAGATTGGAGTGCACATAATCTACATAAATTGAGTTCTTATTGATATCCACCATCTCTACAGTAAACACTGGTAAGGCATAGGAAGAGGGAAGGAAAAAAGCTGGTGAACGGTAATGACGTTTGGCAAACCTTCCTAAAAGCTTTGATAATGGCAATTATGATACAAATATCTACAACAATGGAAAATTTCAGTGGACCTCTGATAGAAAATATAGTTAGTAAGGAGCCCAGAATGGACATTTACTATAATCTGTGTCCTACAAGGGTTTGGGTGGTTGTTTTTTTTTTTCTTTCTTCAATTTTTTTTAAACCATCCATGCTTACATTAGTAGTTTGCACACTAATTACTCACAGGTGTCACCTACTTCTTGACCCAGCTGCTACAATGCTTCAATCACATCCTATTAGAGAGCATGAGGCTACATTGTTTTATTGCTTGTTATCTGATCTTATTTTTAGTTATCATCAAGATGTAATATTCAAACAGTAATACATACTATTTTTCAGTGTAAAACAGCTTCCACATTGATGTTATTTTCTCAAGACCACATGTTTGGATAGCAAATTTTGGTTCACAGGAGAGGTTTCCAGCTGAAATGTGCAGTCCTAAGGAGAAACAGTACTTTGCTTTCACATTTTCAGCTGCTTGACTAGAGAACTGCTTTTAGACCATTGCTGATAAAAAAGCACAATAGTACCTTTACATCAACTTAAAGGTTTACAAAAATAATCACAGCATAAAAGTTTACAAAAAGAATCACAGCAAGGCAGAGTATTTATTTAGGTTGCTTCCTAAGTCAAGCTCTTCCAAAATAGTGTGGCAATCCCTCAATGCCTTCAGTGAAACAAAAAACCAAGGAAACCTTGGAAGTCTGCAGAAACACCTGAAGAATGAGCTAATATTCTGTCTGGTTATCAGTTGAGGAGAATGTATGGTAAAGGTGAACTTGTGGGTGTGCTGAAAAACAAAAAGAATAGACTGGAATGATGATGCAATCTGAAAATCTGATACACAACATATTAAAAAATTTTCATATGTTATTTAGTGACTGTTATACCTTTCAGTATTTACTTATCACATAACACAGAAGAGGATCTTTTTACCATACCCCAGAGGAAAAACACTTGAATATGACTTGCCAAAATTGACCTTTACTTACACATTGTGACTTTTACATGACAGTATTATGATAAACTGACTCTAGCTTCAGATTTATTACTCAACCCTGACCTTTGATTATATTAGAATATTACTTTCAACCACACTAAATAATAATGTCTCTGTGAATGTAAGGAACTGGCAGATCCAAGATGTCAATTGCCAGCTCAATTTTCCCTTCACCTGGGATTACAGCATGTCACAGTGCTTTATTGATCTAAGAGTCATTAGAGTTCAGTGTTACAACTCTTCAGTTTTCCATACAATGCACTGTAAAAGGGATGAAGCATGAGATGGAGCAGAATCCAGTTGAGACTGGTAAAAATTTGGAATGTTTATTTCATCAGAAATAAGTATAGTGATTTTGATTTTTTTTTTTTCCTCAAGTTGGAACATGCAACCAAAATATCTTTGGAAAAATATTCAAAATGATCCTTACAATATTATTAGTGCAGTGTATTGTACTGATTTGGGGTCACCCCAGGACAAATATTTAGTATATACTGGAAAAAAACCTGGTTTTGAGGTTTAAGTACAGTAATTTTACATCCAGGTGTCGGCAATGTTTAGGTCTTTGTCCATATATAAACTGCATCTGATTATAAGCTGCATTTTCATTTACAGAGAGGATGCTTGCACAACTTTCACGAAGTTGCCAATCAGTAACAGAATCGCGGGATCGCGGAGTTTACTGGCTCGGCTCTGGGCTGTGTGAGCTCGGATCAGCCCTGCTTTTCCCCTGCCAGGGCCATGCGGGCTCAGATTGCCGCCACGTTTCCCCCACCAGGGTTGTGTGGGCTCGGATCAGCCCCGCTGCCTCCCCGCCGGGGCCATGCAGGCTTGGATCAGGGCCGGGCGGGCTTGGATTGGCTCTGCCTTTCCCCTGCTGGGGCCGGGTGGGCTCACACTTCTGGGTTGGCAAATTTCTGAACCTCATCAATGTATTGGCCGCACCAGATTATAAGCCACACTTCCAGGTTCAGAACAAAATTTTAGGCAAAATGGTGCGGCTTATAATTGTGAAATTACTGTACTTAGCTTTGAAGTTACAGGAACACTTCAAACAATAACATTATTGCAATTACATTGCACTCCTATTTAGCATGGCATAGTAAAATATTCTTATTTAATTATTTAATGTAATATTAATTTAAATTAGGCTATAATAATAATTATAATTATTATATATTATATTTCAAAGAAACTTCTTGATAACTTTTTTCTTATAGGACAGTGAGGTCAATAGATTTTGCTGATATGATTTGATTTAATAAAATCAATATCTGTTGTTATAAACTGTTTAGGTAGTCAGAAAATTTTCCATCGGCTGTAAACTAGAGTATAACAACGAATAAAAGCACCTTCTTGTAACTTCCACTCATGCTTCAGAAGAATTTATATAATGGAATGTTTTTCAAGTGTGCAGCATCTGGGTGTGGCCTTGCTTTTCAGATAGGGGTTGAAATCAGTAGGATTCTTCCTTTAGAAAGGCCTATGATTATAATCCCATAGAAAATTGCATTATTGGAATAATAATTAATGTATTATAACATGTATATAAAAATAAAAGAGCTTGACATACTATTATTTTATGCTATTGGTGCCAGTATTCTTCTGGATGCTAAAGCACATCCCCGCTGCATTCAGACCTCAAACAATTTTTAGTGTAAAGTCATAGAACAGTTCATGCTGGAAAGGACCTTGAAGTTCATCAAGCTACAACCTTGTTGCCAAGGGTAGGGCCACATCCCACTATGCCTGGTTGCTCAGAGCCCCATCCAACCTGGCCTTGAACACTTCAGGGATGGGACATCCACTGATAAGGACAGCAGAACACACAGTGTTTTACTCACTTGGTAAGGACAGTAGAAAACAGAGCAACATTTATCAAGGACAGTAGAACAGAACGGCGCAGCTTTGGAGAAATAAATAAAGTATGCAAACAGAAATATACAAAATGCAAGCAGAACACCAGCTCAGCTCTGCAAGGCTGACAAAGCAGAAGTTATGCAGAATGATGATACTGCAATCACTCAGAAGCAGGGGTCAAGGAACAGCCACCTAAACAGGACACCCGACATTGAAGACAGACCCCCAAAGAACCATATAAGGAAGGACTTCTGACTTACAGGTCAGACTTCTGTCATAAATGAAGTCAAGGAAGTGGGGCAGCTAATGCATATATAATCAGTGTGTATGATAAAAACTCTGTCCCAATACTTGTGGTACTCAAATGGCCAGCATGCTCTAATAAAGAACACCTGGTTTCTAAAACTCAAAACTATGTTAGAAAGTTTCTATCTGGCTGATATTGGTATCACCACAAGCTCCCTGGGCAACCTGTTCCAGTGTTTCACCACCCTCACAGTAAAGAGTTTCTTCTGTATATCTGACCTAATTTTCCTGTCTTTCAGTTTGAACTCGTTCCTTCTTGTCCCATCAGTACAGTTCCTTGTGAAGAGTCTCTTTCTGGCTTCCTTCAGACACTAGAAGATTGCTATGAGATCTCTACCAAACCTTCTTTTCTTCAGGCTGAACAGCCCCAACTCTCTCAGCCCATCTTCATAGCAAAGCTGCTCTGATCCTCTTATCAACTTCACTGCCTCTCCTGGACTTGCTCCAACTGTTCCATATCCTTCTCATGTTGGGGACACCAGAACTGTATGTAAAGCTGTTAGTTGTTGCATCTTACAACAGCTTGTCATATATTTCTGCTTACTCTACTGCTGCATGGATGTCTTCTTTATCCAAATTATTTTTAAGGTATTTGCATTCATCGAGTATGTACCTTAAGTGGGTAGGTATCCATAAGATAGATTTGGACATAGACATATTTTAACAAGGTTGTTAATGTCTTCTAGAAGATGTATTGTTGAATTGTTTTACTTGTTCAGTGAAATTCAGTTAACAGTGAAAAAAGAAAGAATCTCTCCATAGATTAGTAGTGGTTTTGTGGTTTAATATTTTCTTCAAATGAAATACTTATTGGTGGGGGTGGTTGGGGGGTGATATTTTAGTCAGTTTTGTGTGATTATATTAAGTGTATATTTTTCCTTTCTTATTCATGGTAGATAGAAACATACTTTACAAGCTACAAGAGCAACTTCATAAGAATGGACGTGAAATAAAAACCATTGATGCTATCTAACAAATAGCAATCTAGCAATCTCCTTCAAATTCACGTTTGCTAAAACCTAATTTTGTAATTATTATCGTTGAAGATATACTCAGTTACTGCACATAATATTTTATGCTTTCAAACCTCATGCAAAAATTCATGGGTAGTCATTGAACCATCACAAAGAGGTCTCCAGTCATCTTGCTTTAAAATCAGAACTGTTTACAGCAGATACAGGATTTTACTAGTTTGATGGCAGCAACAAGGTTACCTTTAAATCTTTTGTGTTAAAAAAAATGTGCTTTCTGGAAAAAAAATTCAGCATGTGATGCATTGAAAACAGCCATCAGTCAGCAAAATGGTCATAGAAAAAAATCCAACAACTATTGTTCACTTTATTTGACTGATCTGATAAGACCAGTATGCCAGAAGCAGTTTTTATTCCAAGAACTCTAACCTTCATCTCACTTAAGGAAAAGAGAAATTAAACAAATCAATTGTCACTTTCAGCTCTTTAAAAGACTCTGTATCTTATTTTACAAAGCAAATACTTGTTCCTACTACGATGGAGGAAATAAAAACGCATCTTCTGTCTAGAAATTACTGTGTAGCTTATTTCTATTTTATGAGCATTTCTTACCCCTGAGTGAGAACGCAGCTTAATTGCTCAATAAAAGTGTAAGGTTTTAAGACAAAAAATCCACTATCAAATTAAATGAGATTTAAAAAATGTATGCTAAACAATGTGTCAGTTCATTGCACCAGAGCTGGTGGCTTTGGGAGCTGAGAATTAGAGGGTCAGATTCATTAAAGCTGTAATGATGTCAGATGAAGTTGAGGCAGCATCTGGATATGAGGTCTTTATTCACAGATAACCACATCTTCCCAAATGAAAGGTCAGATTGCAACATTTTGTTGTTTGGGCTCTGTGATGTTTTTTCTGTGAATTTATTGGACAGTGACAAGATAGGCAAACTGAATTCTCCCTGCATGCTCTGCTGTTCAAAATTAATGATAAAAGACTGTAAGGCCTAGGTTTTAAAGCTCCTGAGGAGAAGATGCTGGAGATGCACCAGGGGAAGGATTTTTGCCTGCAGCATTCTTAGAGATTTACAGATTTGTGACTAAAGGCACTGCCTGACAGCTCAAGAAGATGGAACTCCACAAAAACTCCTGTTAGCTATTGCCTTCCCTTCATGAAGTACTTGGTATTTCTGTGCTGGAAGAAATGCTTCAGCTTCTTTAACCTTCAAACCACTACCAGGGCATGTTTTCACACCAATTCCAGCATCCTGTCAAAACAAGAGTAGATTTTCAGGGACTGTGACCAAGCAGAGGTCAAAGAAACAGCCCAGGACAGGTGTCTGGACAAGGTTTTCTCCTTGCTGTGCTTGTGGAGGAGATGGACACTCCTGGTTCAGGTGGGACTGTGGTGGCAGGAGCCTCCTGGCAGGCTGTCATCAGGGAGCAGCAGTGCAGAGAGCAGACCCTGAGAAACCATTGATGAGACAGTTTGAGGTCAAGCAGAAGCTTCCAGTTTTATTTTGATATAAAATCAGAAAACTTGGAAGTGATTGCTGTTGTGAGATTTTGTAGAATTACTTATATAAACCAAGGCAAAAATCAGGGGTTTTATATGGCAATGTGATATTAAATTTTAAATTGTAAATCCTTTCCATAATCTTCACCAGGATTAAAGCATATAGATAAATGAAATGTTATGGACATTTTTTCACATATTTTCTTTCAGTTGTTTAATATATGTATATCACTGTCTGCTAAATCCTTGCATCACTAGAGAGCCTAAAATAGCTTGCTTCTAAAGCTGAAGCCAAATGGACTTCATTACAGTGGAAATAGCATATTTTTTTTCTTTCTACCACTTTTCTTTGTTCCACAGGCTAGAGAAGAAAGAATTCCATACTAATAAATCCAAATTGAGTATCAAGTTAAACTCACTGGCCCAACTATCATCCTCAGCTGCAGAGGGTTGGGCGAGGGAAGAATGCAATCAATCAATATGAAATCAGTATGATTGGTAAAGCACTGTTCAACTTTATTGTTCTTGTCATTCATTATTATACCCTTGCTAAAAGCACACAACATATTTGCCATCATTTCATTGGCTCATTGTGTATTCAGCAGGCACATGATCGGCTAAAGCAAGGCAAGCAAGGGCGGGGTTCATGATTTGACATGTTAGGGACACATTCCCTCAACCACAAGTTCCTCATCTACATCCTGTGTCTAGCTTGCAGCTGTCTCAAGGGGCAAACTGACCTTGCAACATATGTTATACTCAGCACTTAGTCTCGGCCATAAGACTCGTGACCCCGTTCTATCAACCATTCCCCAACACTCAGCCAGGGAGACAGGACTTTTTCTTACAGGTTGCACCCTTGAATCTCAGTCATAGTCGTTGTCAGAGAACTATAAATATTTACAGGAATATGCTGGCAGAATCTCTCACCGTTCTTATAATCTGTTATTAAAATCCTTTCTTGTAGATATTTCATGAATTTATGGATTTCCTCCTTGATGAATAGTTACATCATAACACTCAGCTGAGCAGGAGGTGGCACAAATTTTGAGTCACTGACTGACTCAGAGTGAAACATTTACCAGTAAGGAACACTTACCTGGACTTTGCTTACTCTGTTTGATGCCTCTGTTCTTCTGAGATTTATTCTGTTTTCAGATGGCCTCTGAATATTTGCAGGGATGAAAATACATGCATAAAGCATGTGGACAAATTTCTCTTCAAGTAATGGAAAAGGAGAAAAAGATGCTACTTGGAAAAGCTCTGCAGAAAAGCTTTGCATAATGATGACTTTTTTTTTTTTCTCCCAAAAAGAGAAAGATTAGGTCCTACTTTTTGTGTTGCAACTTTGTAAAATGCCAATAAAAGCAAGCTGAATTTTCACTTCATGTTTGCAGTTACTTAAACATGCATTTCATACCCAGAAGAAAAGAAAGAATATCTATTTTCATTTATGCTTTTTAGAAACAACGGTTTTGAACATGGTAAAAGTCATGATCTGGTGTTGCAGTTCCAGAGCAGAGAAGTGCTGCTGACTTGTACGGGAATTCTCAGATTGTCACCGAAAAATTCAATTTTGGATTGATCTGATGCTTTTTCTCCTTCTAAATATTTCATTTTATGCATAAAAAGGTGATAGCACTCATTTTTCTAGCTACTTATAGCACTTCAGAAAAACCCAAGTACATCTCTCTTTCTTTGTTTTAGAATCTGGCACCTTTCATTCAAAAAAAGAAGTCTTGTTATCCAAACATTATGTGGATGCTAAAACTCTTATGTCAATTTTTAGAATTATGCTTTTGGTTTTTCTGTATATATATTTCTTTGTCAAACCCTTGCATCACTGAAGAACCTAAAATACCTTCGGATCTATGTAGGCCAAATGTTTTCCTTCTCTGTTCAACAGTCCCTAGTTGGATCAGGGAATTTTAATAGCTCTTGATAAGTGCTTATATACAAAGACATAGTTTAGATTTGCCACTGGGATTGTAGCCAGGTTTTTATTTTTGCTTAATTTTCCATTATTATTTTTGCATATTTTTGAGAGACATGTCAGCCAAGTATTTATTAATGTAATAAGGTATGATTGTAAGGTATGAGTAAGAGGTGTATGCTTTCCTGCATAGAACCTTTATTAAGAAATACTCTATGATTCTCTGAATAAATGAATAATTCAGAATTTCAAGCATTTTTAAAAATAATATTTGAGTAACTCAGCATATTGCCAAAGAATTCTTTCACCCTCTTTGATATTCCCAAGTCTTTTGGTTTCTTGGCACATTCAGAAGGCTTGTGAGTGATCAAGGTTGTGGATGACTTAAAACATTGTGGGAATTACCTTCTATGCTGATAAAATCATATGGTAAGCAATGCACTCATTCATTTTGAATAAACTTCCAAAATTTGAAGTTGGTTGACTCTGATTCTCCCACAATGTCATTTTCTGAAGTGGCCTCAGTACTTAGTCTGAACCAATTTGCCACACTTTTTGCTGCATAAATTATTAAGTTATACTTTGATGTTTTATTTCATTTTAGCAAATATCAATCACTAGTTGGAAGGAGCCCTACTGTTCTTCAATATGTGGCACTCAGCAGACAGAAGTGAAGAAACTTTTTTATTTTGCTCTGCTGAGACTGGGTCAGTCAATGAAGCAGGCAAAGTATCGAAGAGCTATCCACCTTCACCCTAGAGCAGAGAGAGATAATGCTTTGTTCTTGGCTGTTGTATTTTATGTAATTAGGATATATTTTTTCAATCATTCCAGATGCATTCAAGTTGTAAGTGGCTCTGGACGCACACAGTGAATTATTATATCCTTGGCCTATACTGGAAGCTTTATGAGCTGTTCTGCATCCTGATTTGTTAGAAGAAGATGAAACCCCATAAAAGTCAAGCTGAAAGCTACAAAAAACATTACTGCTTTGTTTTTCCTATTTATGAAGCACTGAACTGTAGAGTACTCTAATGATAGCTTGTATTAATTTTAACAAACTTGAAAATCTTGCTGACTAGTCTAACATTTAGGTGCTTTTTCATTCTCTTTCTCATAAACCTTTAGCTTTTTGCTGGAGGCACCACATTTGTTATGTTAGTGTAAGTAGATAATTACAAATAGTGGTAAAATGAACCACCACCACTGGTAAAACTGGGAAGCTTTTAAAAGTTTCATCCCACTCAGCTACAAAAAATTAATTTAAATTAAAATACATGGATTGTGAACATATCAGATTTATTAACACAGGGGTTTTTTTGGTGCTACTTTTTAAATAGCTTATACCTTCAATTCTGTTTAAAAATATAGAAAACTTTCTGTTTCCTAAAACTGACATTTTCTGGTTCTTGTTTTCTACTTACACCTGAACACTGGAATTTGCCTTCAGCAACTATCCATGGGATTTGGGGAAAACAGTAATCCCTCTTCTCACAGGTTGTTTTTAACTAAAGGTTAAACTATGTAGCAGTTGAAATTCAGGTGATCCTGAGTTGTCTGTTGGAGGTGATCTTTAGCCTTTTGTAAGCAGGGCTTTATTTTGCAAAGATATGGGGGGTGTGTTGTAGCGGGGATAGGTTATAATGCCTGATGTGTTGTACTGAAGACCTGAAGAAGAGAATACTAGAGGGTGTAATAATTGTTAGGAGAATAGCATGGGTAGAGCAAGTGCCTCCTCTTCAGAAAATTTTAGGACATGGAAAAAAACCAGTTGGCTCATTTGGAACCTGAACCTGCATCTGCGTCTACTGATGCTTCAAACTTTATTTATGCCTCAGCAGAAAATATTTTATATATGTCGTGTAAACATTACAGCTCTTAATGCTTTCTTTGGCCTTTGTTCTGAATTCCATTATCCTGTGTGAAATCCATCCTAGGAGCAGACATTGGGCACAACATTACATGATACTCAATGAAGTTGTTATAGTAAAATTTAATGGGATATGGACTATGCACTGGTCCTTTTCCAAGGATGAATGTAACCTTTTTTAGCATGCATTTCAGATTTCTTCCTTTGTGAAAGCTCCTCTATTTCTATATGCTCCTTAGAAATTAATACATATTTTAGTCCTTTATTAAAAATGTGACAAGAATACTGGCAACAAAGTAATGTCTTTTATATTCTTTTATTTTAGTGAGACTACTTGTAGAAAAGGAAAAAGAATTAAATACAAATTCACTGGAACTTCATAAATATTATTTGTAAATAAAATCCTCAAAATCATATTCCTCTTTCTTTTTTTCTGTGCCATTTTAAGATCAGCATATGCCCCAGGGGACCTTATAAAAATTGGAAATATGACCACTTTTTTTGTTTCCATGCTATGCAAAAAAGTAATCAATATTGCATCACTGTAGATTTTTGATCCCCTGACTTAGTTATGCATGGAGAATGTATATTGCATCCTGTTTACTAAGATTGTCTTCATATGATTCTTGATAAAACTAAGAATATCCTGTCTTAAATCAGGAAATGGGGATGTATTTTACAGTAATCATTTTCAAAACATCAAGTTACAGAATTCACTTTTACAATCTGCTTAGCAGTGACCTATCAATACTTTTATATTATAATTTAATAATCTGTGGTCTTTTACTTACAGTGGAAGTAATTTTTAAAAGTTTTTTTTTTTCACACAATAAGTGCATATGCAAGTTTTTATGCATATTCAATTCTCTATATGCTTCATGGAAATCACATTTTCAAGGCAAGCAGATAGTTCAGAAAATAATTCCTACACATATACACACACACTCAAGCACAAATGCTATATTTATGACACAGTTAATTCTGATATAAACAGAAATCAATTGTATTGAGGGAAATGGAAATTTTTAGGCTAAAGAAAAAATACTTCAATTGTCCTTGCATTAGGATGAGAAACAGTAACTGTATGCAGTTTTCCACAGTTATTAAAATAGCCTAGTGTTAAGAACCGTGTAAGCAAATGTGAATTGCAAGATAGGAGTAAAGCATATGGCAAAGTGGTTGAATATCTTATTGCAGGAGTTATAAACTGATTTCACTTTAGGTCAGTTATTGACATTCCCCAGAACTCAAACCATAGCTGCAACAATCCTTCTTTAGCAATATTCTGCATTTGTCTCAAAAATGGTGTATAGTTTAGTAATTTTTTTTTAAAGGAAAAATGCCCTTGCATTTTCAAAGTAGTTTTAAGAGGCAAAAACAAAAAGAAAGTGCTTTATAGCAAACTAAATAAAGGACTGAAAAAAGGGAAGGTTCTCTCTTATGCCACAGCTTCAAAGGGGGATTAACTGGTTGTTACACTGTGTAATAAATAGGCTTCAATTGAAGAAGTGTTCAATTGGCTGTTAACACTTTAAATTAATCAGTGTGTACCTCACAGCCAGCTAGAATTCATTTTTGTGACTGTAAAGTGCCATCTCTGTCATCTTCTACTATAACATATATACACACTATTCTCTACAATACCTTTAAAATAGCTCTCAAGTGATCTCCAGGGACCATACTTTTCATGAGATAATTACTGTCCTGTGCTTTACGAAACTCTTGACTGCTCTTCCAGTTTTAGGATATCCCAGGAGAATAATCACTGTATAACAATGTCTTTTCTATTGTGATTTAATATCTTCTTATGCTGATTGACAAAGCAGTCAAAGATGAAATTAATTTACCATGTACCAGTAGTTTCATGGCACAGTTTGAAGTAAAAAGACATTGGGTAATGCTGCTCGGAGGTGTACAACCATCCTCCTTTCTGAAATCAGGCTTCAGCTATCTACATTTAAAAAGGTACGAAACCTGACATCTGGTAAGCTCATTTTTCTCAACCACATTTTGTAATCAGGTTTAAGATCTCACCAGATATTTCCTAGCTGCACAAAGCATAGCTGCTGATATGGTTATTAGATCTTTACATACCTATGTGGTATATAAACACACAGGTGGAGAAGATGCTGATATTCAGCACCTGAGCAATTCACAGTTTGGGTCTCCTTGGGGTTAGTTCACTACTGCCAGATGAGGTTGGGTTGTCCAAAGTAATCCAGATCCCCAAAAAGGCCAGGAGGAACTGTGCAGGCTGACTTCACTGAGCAGTGAGGGAGAGGGAAACTGCTGAGGAAACCTCAGCAGGTTATGTGTACCTTTTCCTGGGAGAATGACACAACTGCTTCTCTTAGGCTCTCCAAGGGATGGGGTATTCATCTTGGTCAGACTAAAACTTGGACGCAGCTTCTAGGGCTAGAAAGTTGCTGCTTCTGGCACTTGCCACCAGCACTAAGATTCAGGTTCATACACCAGTATTTCATGGAACAGTTTTTCACCTTCCTCCCCTCCCAGACTCTGTGGTGTCCAGGCGCCAAAACAGAACCTCCTCATTCAGGGGATAAAGCCTGCATTATTTTGGAAGACTTAATAATATATTTTTGTAAGAATCCCCAAAACCAATGCCTTAATGTTTATTTCTTATGTAATTCAGCAAGGAAGCATATGAAAACAAGGTTGGAAACCATTTAAATCATTGCTTGATTTATTTTGAGAAAAAAAATAAAGTTACATGAAAATTTCTGATTTCTCACTCTCCATATGAAGGAGAGAGAAAAGGAATAATATACCAATGATGCGTGACGCAGTTTTTGATTTGTCCTTAATATATTTCTGCAACTATTATCTTTATTTCCCCTTTTTCTTCTCATATTATTTGATTTGTGGGAAAATTATAAAAGAAATTACATACACAAAAGCAGCCCATAACTGCTACATACTCAAATTGATGAATGTGAACCATACCCAGTGTGATATTTAACAGAAATGAAAATATGAAGGTACTAAAGTTATATCTCTATTTTTTTTCTCTTCATTGGTCTGTTATTAAATGAAAGAAAATCTGAATATGATGTGTCTTGACAATGACTCTCACCTATTGAAACACCATTTAGTGTTATTAAAATGTGAATTATTCTTGTAATTGAAATTTTTTTCAACACTAAAACAATGATTGATGTACATAATATTCACTTGATAATTCACAGAAAATACAGTAACAGTAAATTTGTAAATGCAATTAAGTTGTCTTTCATTAACATTGAAATTACAAGCAAAGAATACTTACTAAATTAATAAAAGTGCTGTATATATAATTGAGATTGAGGTAAAAACTAATATAAACTGAATTAAAATTCATTTCTACATATAATAAGCTTCTAATAATAGTTCTGCTTGCTTAGCACAAGCTCAATCTGCGCACCTTGATGGAGATGTGAAAATAAATGTTTAGGTTAAGTAATGCTAAGTTAATGATTGTACTCAATGATCTCAGAGGTTTTTTCCAACCTCAGTGATTCTATAACACTGAAAAACTCATGACAGAAAGGGAGTTTTATAACTGGAAAAGCCAGCCCAGTGCTTCTTTATGCTTTACGGTGTGGCTTCTCTGTTTTCCATGTAGAAAATAAGAACTTTTCTCCACCTTATTGTTGTGTTGGTCTTCATGTGTATAAGGTCATAAAGATCATAAAGGTCTCAGGTGCTATGGTAACAGTGTCTTATGAGCCTAACGAATCATTAAAAATCACTTTATCACTTGAAAAAAATGAAAAATGCATTTGCTTGTAGAGACAAAGAAAATTGAAAGAAGTCAGAAAAAACTGGAAAGGATGATGTACACAAAGCAAAGACAAGCACAGAATGTAAGTGAAACACTGTTGTGATGATATACAATGAAGAGTTTTATAGATAATTTAAAAAGAGTGACTTGCAAAATCAACTTAAAAGCAGGAATTACATAAAGCCTTCCCATTGTGGTCAAGAAACAATTTTTCATACTTTGGCAATGCATACTGTCTGGTTGTTATATATTTTACAGAAAAAATGTTTAGAAAGAACCGCCATTTTTTTTATTATTAATACCTATTCTCAGTCATGAAGACTCAGTACTCAGTATGTGAGGCAAAATATACAATAAACATACTTTAGAAATCTCTGAAATTGAGGTGAAAGATATCTCTGCCCATGTCAAGGACATTGGAACTAGATGATCTTTAAGAGATGTCCTAACCCAGGCCATTCAATGACTCTGGTGATTCTATGAAAATCTTCAATCTTACGGTAATAACCCAAAGTTTCCTACCTCTTTATAGGTTATAAAGAGAGGCTTCTTGTGCTTTTGAGGACTTAGACTTCTTGGATTCCAATTATTATAGGTTCAGTGAAGTATCATGTGCCAAATAGTTCCCTAATGTTATTAGTTTAGGATTGTTTCTTGGAGACAAAATTCTCTGTGTGAAAGCAAAGTGCTTTCTTTCAAACACTGTAGTTGTTTGAAGCTATTAAAATTTTATACATAGCTTTGTCAAATGTTCCTAGAAAACTTCCTAAAGGGTCTTTCTAAGTAAATGACATACTTGTTGTGTGTATATATATGTTATTTCTAGGTAAACAGTGGCACTGAAGTCCTGCTCTGTTTCCCTCTGGAATTCCGAATAATCTGCCTAAAGCAGTGTTTTCTATCCATGCTCAGGCTTGTGGCATAAAGAGAACCAAAGTGCAGGAAAGGCTTTGCTTCTCTGAAACTCTAGGTTTCCCTCATTTGTTCCCAAATACTCCACATTGATTTACCCAGATGAGGTGATAACAGCAGGAGTTTTGCATTGTTAATGGGATAAGGCTTCTCACCAAACCACTGTTCATAATTCAATGGCACAGTGTCAGCAGCAGAAAAAACCCAGTCTTTTCTTCACATATGACTTGCCTGCATCTTTGCTTTCTACTGCTTTGTAAAATAAGTGCAATATGCACACCTGAGCATCCAGCTGTTACTGCTGGCAAGCCTCCACTTGCACAAGTTATAGAGGTGCAGGGTTACAAATTAACACCATCATACTGGGAAAGTGATTCCCGTGTTCTTTTTTTATTATCATTCCAAGTTTCTTCAAGTGTAGCAAAGCAAAAAACTGTTTTTGTTCTCTTCTGGATGGCAGAACTGACCTTCAACCAAATATTTAAGGAACTCTGCAGAGCCTGTTGTGCTCCACGCTGCATGATTTGATGGGAAGGAAGCCTACCTCTACAGGAGGGCATCAAGAAAGTAAGATAAAGCAGTACTCTGAAAGGAACAGCAGCAGGACATATCTCAAAATATTATCAAAGGAAAAGTGTTTTCTTAAAGGGCAGCAGTCTCTGTTGCAGAGGTAATACATTTGCATTCCAACATTTTAGAAGGTGTGTGATATTCAGTGTGGTACAATGGCATTCAGACCAAATGCCACACACAAAAAAGAGGGGTTTATAACCTATTGTATGTCTTTAAAACTGCTTGAAAGTGTATCTGCCACGATGAAAATCTTCAGCAGTTTAAAGATAATTTCTGCAGCTTTCTCACCCAAACAAAAAAAAAATAATCTATCCCTTTTAAAGTAAGGGACACAGATAAGTAGTAGAAGTATTGGCTGGAACTTTAACTATAGATGTTGTATAGAGCAGATGTGGTGACAGCACATTGTAAAAAATATTTCTTTCCAGTCCCATTTATTTTCTTGAGAATGTATTTCTGAAGGAGATATCTAGGTTCTTGCATATAAATGTCAGGAACAATATTTTAAAAGAAAGAATTACTAACACTTACTTTATATTTTGATAGTTACACACATACTGTCATATACTATTTTAGTGTGCTTTTATAAAAAATTTGAATGTTCTATGATTATCATACTTGAATGTATAACATCAAGACCGAAGGCAAAGGAATGTCAGAAGATATACATTACGAGAATAAAAATTACATAAAACTAGCCTTCTAAGTAAGTAAAGTCAGGCATGGTGCTGGCAAATGTCAAAACATGTAATGATTATCATGTTCAAATTCATGTCTGAATTATGCTATTGCGTAACTGTGCCATGAACCCTGTACCTTGTCTGAATGTTGTGTAATCTTTTGCTCAGATTTAGCCAAAGTTGTTTGCATTACTCTGGGCTTTAGATGTTTATGTTCATTTTATCATGAACATTTTACAATTAAATTTAAATGATGTGCATACCAGGTGTTTTTTAAAAAAAAAAACAAACTAATCCTCTCTCCCCCACAGAATAAAAACCCACCTTCCACATAATAAGAAATATAGCCATGACTAGATTTATTAAAAATATTAACTGAATTATTGCAGTTATTGACAAACACCTTCCACCTTCAAAATCCAAATGCAAATATATGATATGAGCTCTTAGGTGTCCTTTATTTGAGCATGATTTGATTGCCTTAGCATCCTCTTCAGCCTAAGTGCTATAGCATTAGAAGAGTAACAATACAGTTGCTGATGGTCCCGCATGTGAGAGCAACAGTTCTTTTCTGCTGAATCCCACCTTGGGCTGGGGCCAGTCACAGGTGCATAGGGAAAACACACTGAACATACATCTAGAGAAAAGGCATAATCCTTAAGTATTTCCTCCAGAAGTCAATAATTTATGTTTCGTTACAATTTTTTCTCCCATGTCATATACACTAGCTTTTGATGGATGTTCTTTTATTACTTCTTTAATCATTTCCTATCCCATTTTGGTTACTGCTAAATGCCATGACAAAGTCATATGATTTACAATTGCTATTTTCTTTCACTTGCTTTAAATCTGTTGCTTGATAGTTTAAGGCCATCAGATAGTTCAGGTGTTTCAGCATTAGAAAGTGAATAGATTTTTTTCCTTAATTCAGAGCCCTTATAAGCTCATAGTGCTGTCTATCAGATTCTCTCCAAGTCATCCCTTTTTCAAAGTGGATAATACATAGCTGCCTATATATTTTTATATGGAAGCTACTCAATGGTTTGCCTCATCACCCTTTGTTTGATGTCTCTAGAGGGTTTTAATTTTTTTTTTTTAATTGTGAATTGAAGTGTGTGTAACAGAATTTATCAATTTTCTTTGTGCATTGTTGCAAAATAACCTAAATGCCTCTAGGAAGATGAAATTCCAGCAGTGATCTTCCTTGCCTCTGGCAGTAAAGCTGATTGAAAGTATAAGTAATCTACTTAACATTCTAGCAATTTCACATTGAAATATTGAGCAAATATCACATGATCTCTGTGATTGATTGCTATTCAATTTATTGATCTCTTATTGAAAATGATTTATTAGCATGTCTGACTGAAACAATTCCTCAGACTTATCTCCTGAAAAGAATGGTCTGTGTACAAGCTTCCCTTAGCGTCTCTGTATTGAAATGCTCAAATTTTCTTCCCATAGCATTCATTTCTGTACCTAAAGATGTATACACCCTAAAATCACAGATATTTGGCACAGGATTGTAAGGCCATATAGCTATTGGGAAGATTCTATGCTTATGATAAGTATGTAAAATTATTCATTGCTTTGGACTATTTACCAAAACATTCCTTTTTTTTTTTTTTTCTTGCATTGTTAATGGCTTCATATTAATGTTATGAAAGGTAATGATTCTCCTGGTCTGATTTATTTGTAACTTTCCCATCTCTGATTTATTTTTGCTGTAAGATCCTTCTCTTTCATTGTAAATGACCCCTTTTTTCACAGAGGGAGCTTTTAGATAGGCTTTCACTATAATGTTATTTTTATTCTGATTGGCTAGTGGGGTGGCTTTATCTGTTTTCCATGATCTATTTTACTCTGTCAGCTGCTCTTTTTAATTTCCTTTTTTTTATCAAGCTTCACATTTTTATATACCACTGCTAATTGAAGGCAAAGAAACCATGAGTAGTTGATACTCTTTCTCATACTTCTGTAAGGATATAGGTGACTTTCACAAATTTCACTATTTGATAGCAGTATTTTGAAGCAAATCCTGCCCTTGACCCAGAACTAAGTCAAGGTGGTTTTTCTCTCTTTTTACTAGTTCTGAAAATAGTTGCTGTAAGCAGCAGTCATATACGACATCAAAAATGTGCTTTAAATTATATACTATCTGACATTTATCCACTTCAGATTCTGTTTTCATTTATGGTTTTATTGACCATTTAGAATAAGATATACATTAAGAAGTCTAACTGAGGCTTTCTTCTGAACTAAAAATAGATCGATCAGACTTATGATCCTGTTTACTAATATGCAGTGAACTGTAGTTATTACTGAAATGCATCCCAGAATTACTTCTGAATTACCTTAACTTCAAAAGGGACATGTCAAATCTAGTCGTCAGATAAAGAATGAGAAGAAACTTGTTTTTAAATAGGGAGAGAAGAAATTTCTTCCATGGAGTGAAGAATCTGATATCAAGACAATGCTTTCAGGCCCTTGGTGTGATTCTGCAGGGCCAAGAGTTGGACTCGATAATCCTGATGGGTCCCCTCCTACTCAGCATATTCTGTAATTCTATGATTCTGTGATTCTAAGAGACATTTAAAGGAAATTTCACCAAAGAGCAGACATGGGGATAGCACCCAGAAGAGCTGTAGAGCTCTGTTAGAGTGAAATAAAGCTCCCACAGGGAGTCATGGTGAATATTGTAAAACTTACTAGGTTACACGAGACTCAAAATCTTCCCTTTGTCCCCAGACTGTAGGACATATAATTGCTTTTATGGGGAGAAATATATGCTAAAAATTTGCTTTAATTTAGACTTTTGCCATGTGGTATACTCGGTAATTTCATGTGACACGGTTTCAAGATAAATAAAAGAAGTAACTATTTTCCCACACTACTAAGGTATGTCTCTCTTGTGCTGAGACTATGCACTTGCAGCAAATTAGATTTGTACTAGACTCTAGTATTTCCTCTTTAAAATGGCAAACATACGCAGGGTACTCCACACGAAATGCCATTGTAAATGAAATGGTAAACTAAAGTACCCACTCTGAAATTGTATCTCCATGTAATCTGTAAATTACTTTCAATAATCCATAAAAGGAAACAGACTGTGCCATGTCAAAGGTTTTTTGCTGTATCTCAAGAAGTGCATCTCTGCACTTGCATTTATTCACTCTGGGAAAATTTCCTAATGCTTCAGGTGAAGAAAGGTTTTCATCATCTTATCCTTGTAGTCCAGATCTCCAAGACTGCAAAAAAAAGATGTTCCTGTAGCTGTTCAGATAAAATAGCCTCCCTTTTTGACAGACAAGCCTAGAATGAATCGCTGAAGTGTGGGGAATAGCAGGGTACTACTGAAGAGGGAAGAAATCGAAAGTGTATCATGTCATTCTGATTTACTACATAGTATAATTGCATGCTTTATATGAAAAAACTGCAAAGTGAAGTGGTTACTTTGGGGCCTCTCTTTTAATGATATACTTGTAGCTCAGAACTCTTTTGATGCCATGCTCAGGGCAGTGTCATATGTAACATACACGTGCCATAACCCCACCACTCCAAAGATAACAACCAGGATGCTCCATCA
This sequence comes from Turdus rufiventris, assembly GCA_013186435.1. Classification (NCBI taxonomy): domain Eukaryota; kingdom Metazoa; phylum Chordata; class Aves; order Passeriformes; family Turdidae; genus Turdus; species Turdus rufiventris. Next base: position 10,583,906 of record PYHW01010620.1, on the reverse strand, counting down.
GAAAAGGGGTCTCTTGTAAAGCTGCTGTCAGACCTTATAGCTGCTCCATACACTAGTCAGCCTTAGACTTTGAGGGCTACTCAAATGTTTACATTGAATAAAAAAAAAAAAATTTACAGGATCATTGTGAGAGAGAAAAAAACCAAGTTTTTCTTCAGAAATCCTGACAATCATAATATGACAAGTATGAAAGATAAGTATGGGTGCTTTATGATCCATACCAGAGGAAGATTTCAAAACTGCTGATATTTTAGTACAGCTGCATAGCAAGAAACGGTCAGAAGAATAAAACTGCATGGCTGAGATTCAAATATATCTCATAAAGCACAGAGTTTGGATGCTCAGTGAGCTTTGTAGCCCCAGTAATTCTCTCTTGTGTCTATCAGAAGCCTTAGGCAGTCTTGTCCTATGATGGCAGCTTGTTAGCAAGCAGTGGACCCCAGAAGAAACAAAGGCTTAGGGCAGCTCTGCCTAACTGCCCATGAACTCCAGTTTCAATGCAATTCTGCCTAACAAGAGATTCAGTTACTAATTTGATTTGTAGAAGAGAAAACCCTGGCAAATTAAAAGTAGCAAACATTCCCAAGTGATTTGCTGCAAAGCAGAATAAATGAGTACAGTAATTTCATGACCATAAGGTGCACAGGACTGTAAGGTGCACCTGC
>PYHW01010620.1:10534125-10571804 GCA_013186435.1 Turdus rufiventris | reverse complement strand
GGAGGTTCCTCCTTCCCTCCTCTGCCACAGCCGGAGGGAGAGATGAGAGGGCCCCGTGCTGCCATCCCCTCGGCCAGTGGGATAAGCGGGGGACTCCTGCCCCCGCCTGCCGCAGCAGGAGCAGGCAGGCTGCGTCCCCGCCCACCGTCGCCATGGGAGCAGGGGTGGCTCCATTCCTGTCCCCCGCTGCTGCCTCCATGGGAGCAGGGGTGGCTCCATTCCTGTCCCCCGCCACTGCCTCCATGGGAGCAGGGGTGGCTCCGTCCCCGCCGCCACCATGGGAACGGGGGTGCTCTTTCCCTGCCCGCCGCTGTGGGAGCGCGGGGGTGGGCTCCGTCCCGGCCCCGTCGGCAGCCCTGAGCGGGGCGAGCCTGCACAGCCTTAGCCGAGTCAGTAAACTCCCCGCCATGCCGCGATTCTGTTACTATTTGGCAACTTTGTTGCACGCGGGTCCTCGCTATGAACGACAGAGCGGCTTATACTCGGGTGCGGCTTATTTAAGGACAAAAAACGAAATGTTTGCCAATACCCAGAGATGCGCCTTATAGTCCGTGCGGCTTATATTCGTGAAACTACTGTACGTTTGTTAAACCTACCAAGAAAATCAGTGATAGCAGCAAAAGCACTTTCTCTACATTGTGTCTGTGAGCATCTCCCCCAAAACATACCTCACTGCTGATTTTTGGATACTTTTCAAGGTGTTCCAAAACTGTGCTTAAGTAGCTTTATAAGTGCAGATACATCTGCATAGCCAAGAGCTATGTATTAAAAGCCACTAGAGCTCAGATACAGAAGAATCTTTCTTATGAAAGCATGGGGTGTTGGTTACAAAACAGACTTGTGTGAAAACAGGTCCTTAGTTGCAGCGCCTAGGCCAGCAATTACCTGGTAACAGCAATAAGCAGGTTCATTGACACACACAGTGGCAGTTCCATCTTCACTCAAAACCAGACATAAGCAGTGGTCAGAAAACTCTTTAAACACTGAGGGATTCCCACTCCCCCTCCATTTTCATCAATAAAATTTGTATCTCTCTGCAAGATAGAAGAGTATGTGTCATTGTTATTCATGGAAACTGTCAGGCATTTTAACTCTGCTGAGAAACACAAGAGTGTATGACAGATGGGGCCTGCTTTCTTGGCAAGGAAGTTCTAGTGCTAGCAGAATGCCACAGTATGAGTCCTAAAAGAGAGAAGAGATGACAATTTAACTTGTTATACACAGACATCATCTGAAGAGAGGTCTTTCATTGTGAAGTAGCCGATTTGTCATATTAACTCCTATGTATATAGGCTGCTGCTGCCTTCAGTCTTAGTCTTAGATGCCAAATGGTCTTAAAAAGATTGCAACATTTATATTGGGTGTAATATCATTAATGCAAGCTGCTTTAGTGGCTTCCCCAAAAGCTGGAAAGTATTAACTCAAGAGTGAAACCTTGAGAAAGTGAAGATTTCACAAGAAACTTCAAAAGTCCTACCTATTGCTGAAGCGTTCAAACTGTAGTGACTCTTTATCTTTCTTAGTATGATATGTTTTCCCATGCTTATTATATACTCTTCGGGTCAAAAATGTGAAGCAGGGCAATGCACTCCAATATTATACATGTACATTCATGATGTGTCAAGGTCCTCAAGGCAAGGTCATTTAAAGCATGGGAAGGACATAAGTCAGAACTCAAATAAGCACATGTGTGTGGGAGCAGGTAGGCAGGAGAAGGAGGATGATGGCTGAAAGGGAAAACTGAAAAAGAAAATTAATTTTGGGCTAAGCAAAAGTGCTTGTATATATAGAAACGGAGTACTTAAGTTTGACACGGAGTACTTTCTTTGAACTTTGTTTTAAAAAGTCATAAGTTTTTTGCTATTTCAAATTTTAGAAGTTTCTTTACAATGTTCATCATTTACCTTCCCCCCACCCCCAGTTTGGTGAAGGTGGGGTTTTGGTTGTTTTGGTTTTTAACCAATCCATTTACTTCCACATCAATTCAAATTCAGATTTTTCCCCCATTGAGCAGAATCTATAATTACATAAGAAAGCCTCTTCCTATTTTTTTCTTTCTCCTCTACTACGTATGAAATTGCAGATGCATGTACTTGGAAAATGTTCTAGAGATTTTGGGATTTACTACTTGACAGACTTCATTAATCACTTTATAAAGAGCTCTTAACATTATCTATTCTTAAATTTATCATTAACTTCAGGATGAATGTTTTTTGAAAATCCATTTGGCTCTATTCTTAGCTATTTTTTAGCCTTGAACATCTAATGATCATCTTGATACTATACTAAAGGACTAAAATTAGCTCCCTGAGGTATGAAGGGTCTTCAGTATCCTAGTTATATAAAAATGTTTCCTCTAAATAATGAAGTGGGGAATTTTCTGAATTACATTTATTAGGATTGGAAAATACCATGGAAAAATATTTCTCTTTCAGAAGTTTAGTTTTTAAAAAAAATAAGTTTGTCAAGCTGCACAAACAACTGCTGGTTTTTTACCTTTAGCCTGATTCACCTTTCATTTAGTCTTGGGACTGTTGATAAAATTAAGGGGTTCTTCCTGTCACTTTTAGTAAAAACCTCAAGCCATATGAATGTGTTCAAGAACTCTAACTCTGAAGTGATAGGACAGGACAAAATGCTTATTGATTTACATTGCAGCAGTAGAGGATGTTATTGGCTTTCCCCACGTACATTTCAGCATTGCCTATGGACTATCAGCTATCAAGTAAAATTGCTGCAGTTCCAGCAGCTGGTGCTGCTTCTGATCTTCTGGAGTCAAAATTTTTCTTTGCCCTCTTGACAACGTTTCTTGACAGTTATTAGCTAGTCTTTTATTCAGAGTATGAGAACACTCTCCAAATAAAAAAAAAAACAAAACACCCAAAACAACAACAACAACAACAACAACAACAACAACAAAAAACCAAAAAAATTACCCCCCCTCATATTCTTAAAATGTAGGGCCACTTAGATACATGTAACATTTTTTACATCTGATAGTCATTAATACTTTATTTTCTCACCTTTGTGCTAGGATGAAACTCACTGAAATTAAACATTTCAGTTAAATTTTTTTTATCAGCTTTTGATGAAACTCTGGTTAGTTTCACCTGATTTCCTTCATAATATTTGGTGATGACTGTACGTCTTCTGTTTGAGACTTTAACATATTCTGAGTCCTACTACAGTGGAATATCCAATGAGCCTGAATGGAGTGTGACACTGAAAAGACAGCTTGCAATGTCTGAATTGCAATATCTAAAAAATTCTTCAAGTTCTTATGAAGGCTACTTTATAATATAAATAACAACATCCATGGGAAATACTAAATATATGGTTAGTAAGACTGTAGATCAACCTGACAGCAGCAATTGGTAATGAAGATACTAGTAAGCATTTTTTCTGCATGGCATTCTGGTCCTTTTATGTTCTACCTTGGCTTATTTCTGCTCTTCAGCATTTGCATGTAAAATGTCAAAGATCTTAATCATAAAAAAGCAGAAAAAGCTTACTAATACTTTCTAATATACTTATCTCAAGCATTGTTTCTTTCAGCATTCATTTTCTTACTTGAATATGGTAGAATCAATATTGCAAATCACATTCACACTGCTCATCAGAAATCACTGGATTTGGTGATTATAATTTTAAATAAAATGAAATTTTCTCCTTAATGATGGAGCACTGTGCAGTCATTAGAACACAGGTTATGTAATTGCTGGGTTGCACCCAAAATAAAAGACCATCATCCTTCTTTCTGTGGCATCTATTATGCCTTTCTACAGTACACGATGGAATTGAATGAACTAATGTTACAGAAATGTGCAGCTTCTTATTTGCTTCATGTTTTCATATACATGTATACTAGAAATTTGCAGTGATGGAACTGGAGCTGTCAGCATTATGATCTTCTTTTAAATTCTCTCTGACAATTTCTTCATCTACAAATGCAGAAAGTATTTATACAGCATTCATTGTCTTAGGTTGCCACAGAAATTGGCAACCATTGGTAAGCTAGGGAAACACTATGTGTCATTTTGAACTCTAAGTAGCAAAGCAACATTTTAGTGTGCCCACTTCTCAATCTGTCGAGTTCTGTCTTGCGCTCTGACACAACAGGGAGAGAAAAAGATGCAGGCCATTACAGTGTTTAAGGTGACACGAGGTCTCTGTGCAAGCCACTAAAGGGATTTTTTTCAGACCCCAAAGCTGTGTAATGTACCCAGGAACATGACAAGCTTTGGGGTACCTGATGCTCAGCAGACTGGGAGTGCCTGAGGACTAGAGAGGTATGAACAACCTGGTGCCATCTTACCCATTCACCCCTTTAAATTTTTAACTGAAATAAATGATTTGCAGTGCAGGACAGAGGTTTAGTCCAGTCCAATATCAGCCCAAAACAAAACAGAAGGCAAATGAGCAATTAAGAAGTGTGGAGCTCCCTCTAGCCCATTCTGCTCTCCTATTTATCAGTGTAGATATCTCTGAAGTTTGCTGGCGATGCCTCTAGTGAAAAATCAGAACTGAAGGTGACATCTGCTACCTTTTGATATATTCTGCACATTTGACAAGTTTGGTGAGATGAGACTTTCAATCTTGTTAAGGAAGCTTTGCAGAATGTACTGTTTTATTTCCAGTAATACGATGTTATTTTAGATCCAACCTGGATGAGATTGTGTGATAAAAGTGTGAAGGCTCTTTGCATTATCAGACAAATGAGACTCTTGCATGTGAAAATAGTAATGCTGATGTGAGGCCTTACTAGATACTTGGAAAATGTATAGCAAGGTTTCTGAAATGGGACAGCAAGAAGACTGAAAATGAGGGCTGATCTTCAAAAAAGCCTGATGCTTTTCCTGACTATCACAGAGCTGAGTTTTCTGTTCTTGCAAAGCTAATGCTTCTGTTTGTTGAAGAAGATGATCTAAAAGAAGATAAGTTTTTCATCCAAATTTCTACAAATGCCATGTTCCTGTACCAAATTTAGGCCCAAATTACTGTGGATTTGTGTGAAAGGAAGAATGAGCAACTATTTTTCCTGACATCAGTGTTTTATGATTACTGAGCTATTTAGAAATATTTGACATTGTACTGATTTTCTCTCTCAAAATAAACTTTTCTGATTACCCTTACATTTCAGTGATTTCTTTTGTGCAGTAGTGAATCTGCAGCTTGTGAGGTAACTGGCAAAAAGTCTGATCCATCAGCATTTTTGTTTGCTTTCTTGAGTTTGTAGTGGCACAGCAACAATGAAGAAGCAATCATCCATCATCCAGCTAGTCAAAGAGAACAAAGTTCTGAAAGTGGAAATAATTCATGGTGTTATCATTACTCACTCAAGTTTTATGTGACTTTTCTGGAGTTTCTTTTCCTGAATTTTAATCAAACTTTATAATTCTGGGATAGAAGTGATGCTGTTTTCTAAATGCCAAATGTTTGGGGATGGGATGTGGGATGGGACACACAACTTCCCCAATAATATTTTCATATGATTTAGGGTTTTGCATTTTTATAAAACTTTTTTTTTTTTTAAGGTAATGGACCTTTAAGAGTACTTTGGCTAGAAAACTTACACTAGCTAAAAAGAAGATATCTTCAGATTTACAAATGCTTCAATTTTGATAAATGTTTTTGGTATACATCTCAAGTAAATTTTCTGGATCCATGCAATATTGACAAACCTAGTAACTTAAAAAATAGGAGCCAAATTCCAAAAACCTTGATAAAAGGAACTTCTCTTGAGTTTGCTCTGGGAACTGAATTTCTTGATTTCCTATACACATAGATGGACTCCTAGCTTTCCCTTTCAGCTGAATTTCTCAGTTAAACTTGAGAACAAGAGTTTGATTCCAAGAAAACCCCAATAAATAAGATGTACAAGACATATTCCTACAGCAGCAGTACAAATATGTGATGATGAATTTGAAACTTGATAAGAAAACTGGAGACAGAGAAGGAACAGTGAATTAGTAAGTTAATTTAAAAAAACACTACATATATCTTGTTATTTATAGCCAGAGTCTATATAGAAACAACCATTTCAGTTTTTGAGGTGAATATGTTGAAACTCTTCTCACGTGCAGAAGGTGTTGAAAATAAAGGTTCTCTGTGGGAGTTTGGAGGATCTTGAATTTAGAACTTTCATAAAAGAACACTTTTTGTTTCACATCAAATTTCCATTTCTACTATGCTACCAGCATTGTATCTTTCTCTTGAGGTTTAAGTTATTTTAAGAGAAATGACCTAGAGGATGTGAGGTGCTTTGAGAGACCCTTGGATGTTTGAGGATGAAAACCAGGAGTGATAAAGCATATCAATCCCCTAAATACCAGAATCACCAATTGTTTGCAGCTCTGTTTCAGATCAGTGAAAAGAAAGTACCCATTGCCCTTCTCCCTGCCTTTGAGAGTGCAGATTGAAAAAATCATAGGAACAAACCTGGTCATTTTACATCCTGCATCACCCAGAGGTAAATACTATAATCAAAGCAAACTCCCATTCCATTACCTTTATACACTCTTTTATACAGCAATATTACAGATGGTTAATCATCATTTTACTAGATTCATCCTCTGCTTAGAGCATATCAACCTCTTATGTTTGTAACAGTGAATGTGAAGGTGGGTACTTTGTCTTTCATGTGAGGGTAGAGTTTTGCTTCTGCAATAAACCCACTGAATAGTGGATTTCCTGCATGAGGAGAAATGATTACCCGTGACCTGGGGTCCCTTTTGAGTAATTCTATACATAAAGCCATAATCTCAGAAAATTTACCTTAGAGGACTTCAGCTTCTCAACTAGAAATGCATGGCTGAACAGCTTCTCATGGTCATCTTGCTTTGTAGTTCTTATCCCTGCCAGGCTGTTTTACACTCTTTTGTCCTAGGTCATATGAGAAATCATAGTGGAAGTCTTGTCTCAGACAAACATGGAGGAGTGGAAATGAAAATATGTCCCAAATACATTAAATTGTGGTGCCAACATGTGAATGGTTTCAGGATGCTGCTCTTTCATTATTTATCATGTATGACTTGAGATTTCAAACATCATATACCTGAAGGTTTGAACATATTCCCACTGAAGAAATTGTATGTTCTGCAGCTCCACTGCAAGTTCCTCTAGGACAAGCATAAGTTATTGCTGCATGTCTTGTATATTTGCAGCTTTTAACTCACATGATGGTGATGTTTTCTTTTTCCTTCCTTTAAACTAGCTTAGTGCTTTAAAAATTCAGCACTGCCTAATAGGGCTGGGTGGTTTAAGACTATATGAAAAAAATATTTGCTGAAAAATATGCCTTTAATTCTTTACAAAGCAGACATTACCTTGCCAGTTGTGGCCTATGACCCTTACTACAAAATCATTCTCAGGATTCAGGAAATTAAATTGAATTTCATCTCTTGAGAGTCAATATCTGCATTCACTTCAACTTCCAGAGGCAGACATCACTGGCAAGCTGTGGAATTCCAGATGCAACATCTCCTAGATCTTTCCTGCCAGTAGTCCTACTTTTTTTACACAATTATTACATGATCTCATAGCAATCATTTCTATACTTAGGATGGTTTTAGCTGTTATTCTTTTTACACTGAGTGGAAGAACATCAAGGCTGAATGTCTTCAGACAAAAAGGCAGCTGAATCAAAATTTCCAATATGCTTGGTAAATTTCCTAACTCTGGATGATGAACTAAAAAAGTAAGTGGAATTTCTGACAAGATCAGCACCCTTTGGTGTTTTGAGTACAGTAATTTCATGACTATAAGGCGCACCCTTCTGACTAAAATTTTCCCCCGAAACCGGAAGTGCACCTTATAGCCCGGTGCGCCTTATATGATGGACAAAGTTCGGAAATTTGCAAACCCAGAAGTGATAGCTGTGAGCTGCAGGGGGAGCTGACAGGGCCACGGCTACCAGGTGGAGGCGGGGCAGAGTGGCGGCAGGCATGTCCCGGCCCCACCAGGTACAGGCGGGCCTGGGGGCCCGCGGTGCCCCTCCTGCCAGGTACAGGCGAGCCCGGGGGCCCATGGTTGCCAGGTTGAGGCAGGGTCTCGGCCAGCAACCGCGTGGGGGGAGCTGGGGGCAGGTTCACGCTGCAAAAAAAAAGTGCGCCCTATAGTCCGCTGCGCCTTATATGATCTACAAAGTTGCGAAATGTGCTGGCTCCCAGGGGGTGCGCCTTTAGTCTGGTGCGCCTTATGGTCGTGAAATTACTGTACTTTAATCTTTGGATGGATTAATGTCTTTACTATAAACCCAAATTTTTAAAATTCAGTTAAACGGAATAACTTCCGGGTTAGCTGCAACAATAAAAATATGTAAATCCTTGCATAGCCTTTTTGGTGATCTTCTGTGATGGCAGGAGTGAAAAGGCATCAGTGTAGTACATCTTTTATCACCAAGGCAATAGAACAAGTCTTGCACATGACAATCTTCTAAGCAAGATTAGTTCACTTAAATATTTCAAATTATCTGGAAACTACAGAGAGAGTAAAGTATCAATGGCATTCTCTTAAATGTAGGAACTTACATTTTGCAGAGCTCTGTGAGGAACTAAAGTTCTTGCTAACAGTCTGGATTGCAGAATTGAACACATTTATTACATTTGTATATGACAGTGGAAGACAGGCTTGAATTCAAAGTGTTTTTGACAAACTGGATAAATATTTTGGGAAAAAAAAAGGTATCTTCAATAGAGACAGTACAGAAAGAAGAAGTATTCAGCCATGGAAATATGAACAATGGATTAGGTGATCTTGAGGGAAACAAAAGCAACCAGAGCTTAAATTTTATCACTAAGTGATAATGCTGTCACAACCAAGGCTTGCATTCCATAAGGAATGCATGGAAAAAGAGTACATACTGTGATATGTGCATGATTATCCTTCTTTTCTTATAAACAGTTACAAGATCCCACATAGCTTATTAGCTCCAGCTTTGGACTTCAAATAAGGTACAAATCAGTTGAAGACAGTCCTGATGAAAGTAGAAGGATACATCAGCTCTTGAGATGTCCTTGAGTGCCTAAGAACAGTTTCTGGAAGTGGGCTTTACCTGTGTAAAGACCGCTCGCTGTCCCTTTGGTGGCTAATGTAATACTCTGAAATCACAGCAAGAGAGGTTCAGGTTGTACATTAAGGAACAGTTTGCAATGGCAAGTCAAAACAGATTGCCTGAGGAGGCTGGAGTGGTGCTATTGCTGGAGGACTTCAGAATGGGTTAGACAAACACTTGTCAAGAATGACACATAGATGTAGTTGATTATGCCTTGGGGCAGAGCCATGGAGGAGCTGACCTTGCATAGTCCCTTCCAGTCCTACTTTTATGTAAAGAGCTTTATGCTCTTTCCTCCCATCCCACCTTCATCTTTCAGGGTTCTTGTGTTCTGCCTTCAAGCTTTCCCTTATCTTCACCTCACCTACTCTCCTAAAAAATAACCTTTCTACTGCATCTTTTACTATTTTATGCATATGTAAGAAATGCTTCCTGAACAAGATGGTTCTGTGGATGGACAAGCCTGATCTCATCCATGGAAAAGGACAGGACTACTTCTCACATTCATAGCTATGTACTGTGGTTATAGAAAGATTCAGAAATATTTTAGCCACCAATATGACCTGTAGTTGAAGCGACAGCTTTCTACATTCAGGGCAGAAAGAAAGGAAGTAAAAGGTAGCTTTATTTTTCAAAATTCGTTCTGGACACGTCAACGTTGTGAGTCTGATACACATTTTCCCACTGTTTAGTGCGACAAAGCTGAAAGGGCAGTAGGTCCTAGAAAGCTTAACCCAAGTGCCCTCCTGTTTTGCTGAGAGGAGTTAGTTTGAAAAGACAAGGTAATTACACTGCATAGTCAGAACGGGCAGCTGAACTCAGCCCAAACGGGTCCGACTGCAACACGCTGGGTACAAACCGACATCGCTCTGAGCATCTCCTTCCCTCGGTGCTGCTACCGAAGCGGGGGGTGCCCTCAGCCCCCCGCGGCTCGGGGAAGCTGGAGCTGCTCAGGTGGCGGCCGGGTGGGCTCCGGCAAGGCGGCGCTGCGGGGGGAGCGCGGGGAGAGCCCGGCAGGTGAGCGCCCCAGCACCGCCCGGCGCAGCGGGCCGGGCCCCCGGCCACGGAGCCGCCCGCGGGCTCTCCGCGCCGTTCCCCCCGCATTTCACGTAGCGCCGAGGAGGACGGACCGGAACGGGAATTGCAAGCCCCGTCTCCGATGCGCGGCGGCGGCAGAAGCGGCGGCGGCAGCAGCATGGCCCGGCTCCGGCCCGCGGGCCCCGCACCGGGCTGTCGCTCCCCGCCTCGCCCGCCGGGGGAACGCACACGGGGCGGCCGGGATGAGGGGCGCGGTGGGGCGGGCCCGACACCGCCCGTCCCCGGCCCGGCCGCCGCACGTGGTGGCGGGGGGCGCGGGCCGCCCCTCCCTGTCCGCCTCCCCGGCGCGGAGGGGCGCGCTGTGCCGGCAGCAGCCCGCTTCTCCTCATTTTTGGGTTTTGGGGTTTTTTTTGTGGTTTTTTTTTTTTTTTTTNATTGCGCGTGATGAGCTCATGATGCCGCGCCCCCCCAGCCCGGGCTGGGGCAGGCAGGGGGACGTGAGGCGGGCGGGCGCGGCCAGCGGCGGGAGCTCTGCGCGGCCAGGAGGAGGGCGAGCTCTCGGTCCCGCGCTGTTGGCTGGACTCGGGTTGTGAGGCTTTCCCCTCCTTTTTGTTTTTTCTCTTTGATATATATATGCGTACGTATATATATATATATTTATCGCCCCTGTCCCGCTGCGTGGCGGGCTGTTCGCCGCTCTGTTCGCAGGTGGATCCATGAACTCCCCCAGGAGCGGCACCGCCGCCTCGCAGCGCCGCGCCGGGGCGGGGGGAGCGGCCGCCAGGTTCGGCCCCGCCGCCGCTGCGGGGGGCGGCCCCGCCCGGGCTCCGGCTGGGCAGGCGTGAGTGAGGCGGGCGAAGTTTCTCCGCGGCGCCGGGCCCCTCCGAGGGACTGCGGGCGGGGAAGAGCCTGGCCCCGCGGTGCTGGGGGAGCTGACACCGCCGCCGCCAGCAGAGCAGCCCGGCTTTGGCCATGAAGAGGAAACAGAAAAGATTTCTGCAAATGACGCTGCTCTTCACCGCGGCTCTGATTTTCCTGCCTGACATCGGCCTCTGGTCTCTGTACAAGGAGAAGCACCTGGTGAAGCCGCCCGAAGCCGCGGAGCCGCAGGTAGGTGCGAAGCCGCCCGGAGCACAGCCCCTGCCGGCGGCAGCCGCCCCTCGGGGCACGGCCCCGGCTCTGCCCCCGCGGGCTCCGCGGAGCGGGGCGGCAGCGCTGGGCTTGTCCTACCGCAGAGAGAAAGTTGTGAGAGCATCTCCGTCTGCCTGGCTGGGCTTCCCCGGGAGGGGCAAGGGATGAGCAGGCACGGAGCCTGCCTCTGGAATTAGGAGAACGTGGGATTTTGTGTGCTGCGTTGGTGAGTTGAGGGTGATGCTGGATTCTGATTTTCATTACAAGAAGTGTAGGTTTTACTGCAACTTTTGTTTGCCCGCTTCTCTGCAATACTTCTCGAACTGTTCTGTGGTTATAGGTCCGCTGAAATTGCTTGGGATCCGCATAGATGTCTTAGCACCGAGATTTTTTTGTTTCCTCTTCTATTGTAAATTCGACAGAAGTGACTGTTTATTTTCTCTTCTGAATATTACCATTGTGTCCTGATGCAGCAATGCTGTGCTTAACTGCTTGTCAGACTGATGTCTGACAAAGAACTTCCGAATATTTTCAGTTTACAGTTTTCTCGATCACTGTTAATAATGGGAGCCATTGACAAAAGCTGTTTCCTGTGTTATTCTTCAGCTTGACGGCTTTATGTATGGCTCATAAATCGCAGTATGACCTGCACTAAGTGAAGTTTAGTTTTAGGGAGTATGCACTTCTCTATAACCCTGCCTGTAATTTACCAAAGCTTGTGTTTGTTCTGTTCAACAGTACAATGCTCCTACACTGTAATTGTCAGTGTAATTTAAACATAACATGAATGTTTCATAGATCATTGGTAAGAAATTATGGGATTGTATGATCTTTTAACTTGTTTGACACTTAACATAGCCTTCACATTAGAGTGTATTAATTTATCATTTTAGTGTACCTAGTAGCCTTCATTTCAAGGGTCATCGCCCATGTATGGTCAATGGCTTCAACTGGGCAATAATATATTGGATTCTTTGTTAATAAGGGTATCCATCACAGAAGTTAGCCCTCCAAAGTATCATAACTTTGCTTAATGAAATATGCTGAATATTACTAGGGGAGGAAGTTAAGGATAGCTTCTTAATTTGAAACTTACTTTATGCTTCCATGGGTTTTAAAATGCAGTAGGTGTCAGGTGCTAAAATTTAGTTGGAAGTAATTTCTGCTGAAAGAAAATTATACATGATCATAAGTGTCTGTCATTAGTTTACAAGGTGCACACTGCAGTCTTTACAGTTTCTAATTTACTTTGTGACTTAGGAAAGCTAGGTTTTTCAATGCAAATATTGATTTCCATGTGTGTTGCATGGCTCTTTAGACCACATGCCTTGACAAAATTTCTAATGTTCAAGAATGCACTCTAAGTAGAACATGATTTGATAACCCTGAAAGGGAGCTTTTATATTTAATTTTAAAAAAAGGGTTTCTGGATAAAGTGGTGTAAGAAATAAACAGCTAAGCATATGTCAAGGACTAGTGAGGCTTGCTAATGAGACTCCAAAAAATGTTACCTCCTAAGTTTTCTGAAAAGGTCCTTTTACTAGCTTCCTTTTTTTCTCCCCCTTTTTTTCCTCTTCACTTTTCTCGCAGTCTGAATACTAATTGAGCAGTAATGGGGCTGTTTAATGGAAAAACAATAAAAATGAGCAGTGAAATTTTGAACCTTACAGCTGACTCTAATGTAATTCCGTAAGTATTGAGATCATGTTGGCAATATCATTACTCAGTGAGGATGGGAGGTTGAAGTACAGACAAGTAATGCAATTAGGTTACTTATGTCTTTTGATGTGCACATTATAACCCAAAATACTTACAAGGAACAGGGGTTGAAATATGAGTTTGAGTTCAACTCCCTGAAATATCAAGAAAATTGTAAGACCTCTTTGCGAGTACCCTAGAAATGAGGTCAGGCCAGAAAAGACTGCATTAGAAATAGTATCCTAGTAGAAATGTAACTTCTTTTTCCTTGTTAAGTTAGTAGCAGATGGAAGAATTCAGACGGTCAGCACAGTTATTCTTTGCCCTTGAGATATTCAATTTCTTGATACTTAGTGTGACTTTACACAAGTTTAGAGGTCAGTTCTACTGAAACTGAAGCAGACTTTTCTTATGTATTCTAAGATAGTGTTAGGCGACAAAGGTATGTGTGTGTAGAGTCAGCAATCATACTAGTGATGTACAGTTGGACTGTTATGATGTGCCCTTACAATGGGAGAGAGGCAGAGCTGTCTGTGACTTCAATAATTTAGTTACAGGCTGAACTGGTTTTGCCTTTGTGGGTAAAATGAGTCTAGTTGGTATTCTGACCTTGACAGTGGTGTTTGTAAATGTGCTGTCTTATTTTAAGAACAATTAAATTCTTGTTACAGATCATCAGGTGGTTTTGAGAAAATGGCATGGTAAAATGATGTTTTGACTACTTATAAATTAAGCTTTTCCATGCATTGCTGAAACAATCATCCTTAAACTTCTGTGTCAATGAGGGCTCTGTCAGCCTCTGCCACCACCTCAGCTGCTTGCCACAGCACTGGAGTGAGGGAAGGATGGCAGTCTGATGGAGGAGGTATTGACATCCTGGCAGCAGTAAGCACAGAAGCTGCTCAAAAGCAGCCCACAGTGCGAAAATAGTCTGTTTCTATCAATGGTAGAACAGTGTCCCCTGGGGACTGTGTAATTTCCAGTGCCTAGAAGAGGCACTTGTGTTCTTTACTGCTATCTAGAAATTCTAATATGACATACTAAGTTGACTTTTTTCCATTAAAATAGTGCTGCAATAAGTTACATAAGAATTGTTTTTCATTGTGCAAATTCTGTTTCTGAGTAGAGAAGCTCTTCTTTAGGGAAAAAATGAAAAATGAGAAAATGATAAAATTATGATTTCAGACAACATTAATGATTTTGGTCACTTTACATTAATTCTATAAACATTGTTAATCTCTGTGAACCTTTAGTTCATATAAACGTTTTAAAGCTGTTATGTTTTCACTTGAGAACTTGACAGGCTTGATTTTTATATTTTGGGTATTGTTATTTACTTCTGTTTTATCATATTTAAAGGGGAGCTTCAAGAGTAAATGTACATGTAAAGGTTCTGAGTTACGTGGTGCAACAAGATTTCTATAAAGTACGGTTTGACGTAAGTGGTAGACACGAGGAAAAAATAGTTTATTTCTAGTTTAATCTTTCAAAGACTGCCTTCCTTGCTATACTGTGGGAATAAGATAAATTGAATAGCATATTTTTATTGCCCTTTTAAAAAAGAAGACTTAAAAATTCCTTAAAACATTATGATGTTCTTTGGTTTTGATTACAGTTTGTACAATTACTTTAACTTTGGAAGGGGAGTTTGTTTGTTTTTGTTTTGTCATTGAGGTTTTATGTATGTGATATGTGTCTTGTCTGATCATTTGATAAAATTCCAAGACCAGGGTGTTTTGATACTAAGTTATGCCAGTTAAACTTTGAAGTTCAGTTTTGTTTTCTATGGAGGAAAAGCAACAATTTAGTGTGTTCAGTAGGCTGTAATCCTGGTCCGAACTCTGTTCTTTCATGCTATCTAAAGTTAGTTCTACTTTGGTTGGCTACAGTAAGGTTTTGTCCTTGTCTGTTCATATACTGTCAGTATATGAAGCATAACTTCATGTAAAAGTACCAAATTTCTTGCAGCAGTTTTCCAGTGTCTGTGATGTAGGTATCGTGGTACATGTTTCTTTCTGTTCATATGGGAGGCCAGTGTGGCTGGTGACTGAAAGGAGAGCAGTCTCGTGAAGTAACCCCTAATATGTTTTAACTTCATTTTGTATTTTTTTTCATTCGTCACATCCCTGCTTCCTGGTGTAAAATCTCCTCACTTAAAATTGATTTGAATAGCAGCGTCTCTTGGTCACAGATGCTCTGTAATACTTGTAGGTGTATTACTGAAATGCTTTATGATGTGTAAAGTCAGGAAAGAAGGTAGATTTCTGGCTTCATTTCACATATGCGCTGATGCAGTGAGGGGTGCTGCTTTAGCCTCCTGACTGAGGCACTTCTACTGAAAAAAACAGTGATGGCATTGGCCCTTTTTTATTTTCGTGCATGCAGGGTGTCCAAAATAAAGAGCAAAAGCTGTGCTGTGAGGGGGAAACATAGTTCCATGGAATAGTCATGGAGCTCTCTTTCCATTGTCCTGTGAAGCCTTATGTTTCCATCTGGCTAGCCCCAAGATTACACCTTTCTCATGGGACAGTGAGGTATGGATTTCAATGAACTCCTTAGGATAAGGAGAACTTAGTCCTTACAAATCCTAGGCCTCTTTTGTAGTTGGCAAACAGGCACAAAATCGACTTATTAAGCCTGGTGGTTATGAAAGTACTGACTTTGTCTTCTAAATCCAGAAAGCAACTTCAGCCTGAATTCTGTCTTGCAATGAAGTCTGTGAAAGAAGCGAAAATTTAAATTTACCCCAGAATGCAATGTTTCCTACTGTTTATCACACAGGTTCTAATACTCATAAATTTTCCAGGACAGTTAACCCTGTCAACTCACTATTGATGCCAGTGAAGTACAAAGCTTGCCCGGTGAATTCTGTTTCTGGTGCATAAAAGCAGCATCTCGAGACCACAACTTTCTTTCCCCCCACCCCCAGGCGGAATTTCCCTTGCCTTTCTGGTTGATTTCAACAGTTGCAAAATCTTGTGCAAAATATGGTTTGGTTAAGACATAAATATGCACCTGTTTTCTATTATTACACTGGTAGGACGCTATCAGTTATTTATGTATTTAGTTCCACTGTCTCAATTATTTACCTTTGCTTTCACCACAAACTTATGAGGCAAGAGAGTTTTGTTTCTCTTTAGCAGAGGAGTAAATAAAGTGTAGAGTGACAAACAGGCTCAGGTCTACAAAAGTAGCTGCTTGACTGCTGTTGACATTTATTTCTGCTATTTTGGGACAGTACCTGTCAGACCATAAAAAATACTGATACTTTTCTCTGCTCAGTTTCTATGCATGTGCTGTTCCAAGCAAGTCATCATTTCTCTCCTCAGAGCAGCAGCTGGGACCTGGTGTGTTCAGTACTCTTTTATTCTATATTCTATTCTGTGTTAATTGCTGTGCTGGTGTGTTAACTCCAAGATTCCCTGTACCTGGCATGACAAAACAAAGCTTAGTGCCTTAAAATGCAGAGCATTGGCAACCTGAGTTTGCCTTTTAGATGTTTTAAGTCACACAGTTGACACGTAATTCAGTTCTTTTATCTAAATTGTTCGTGTATAATTTCATTCCCTTGTTCATATTGGAGCCTACTGAGGAAAATACAATTTGAGTTCTAAAACCTTTGTTACTTTATTGCCAAAAATAGTATTGTATCTTAAAACAGTATGCTTCTGTTGTATTCAGTATACCAGAGGGAGCCCTCCTGTGGTTAATTTAATACCTATCAATTTTTAGGAGTGTTACTAAATAGAGTATATCTTACAGGATAAAATAGGCTGGTTTCTATATTTAATTTTCTTTCCATTTAACTCAGTATTTGTAATGTATTTCACCCAATTTATCGTGCATAGTCATTTTGGCTTAATCCAAATCAAAACACAAGATCAAGAAACCTCAGTGCATGCTGGCACTTAGGCTTGTAGAAAGACTACTGTGAGGAAGGGGATTCCATGACCATATTGAAGCAGAGGGGTGAAAAATTGCACAATTATTAGTGGGGATACCCAAGCTATGTTTTGTCCCCTCACTGGGCTGTGATGCTCAGCTCTTTCCTAAACTTCCTCATCTCCCTGTGCAGGGAATTTCTCTTGTGTCTGGCGGTGAAGGATTGCAGTGGTACTATAGGTGCATCCTGGTCAGGAGCCAGACTGCACTGTGTGTGCTGTGTGGCTAGGCAGGTGTCTGTTCACATACAGAAGAAAGAAAATTCAGCTTTTCTCTTGTTTTTAATGCTCAGACAGATAACTTATGGTCTTTGTTTAGCAATATGCTGATGCACACATTCGTAGCAATTGACTGCAGCAAAACTGTGTGTGTACTGACTATTTTGATGGATTTGGGCCAGGAGCAGACATCTTGGCTACTTTAAATTAGTCTGAAAAAAATTAATTCAGAGATCAACAAGTTAAATGCAATGCAATGCAGGAATCCCAGACTGAAAATTCTACATGTATTGTAAATGTTTCTCGTGGTCAAAAGACCAAATTGTGCTGACTGAAAGATTTAGCAGTCCCATTCTCTTAATGATTTCTTTAAAATGTGAAAAGGCTTCTTTTTTTTTTTTTTTTTTTTTCCTTCTTTCTGAGAATTTTAGTGTTATGTTTTAACCTTGACAGGCAAGTAAGCACCACAGTACTGTGCTCCCACTCCTGTCTCAGTGGGATGAAGGAGAGAATCCAAAGGGTAAAAGTGAGAAAAGTCGTGGGTTGAGTTTAATAGGTACAGCAAAAGCCCCACACACAAGCAAAAAATGCAGAATCAATTCACCATTTCCCCTGGACAGGCAGGTGTTCAGCCTTTTCCAGGGAAGTCAGGCTCCATTATGCATAACAGTTACTTGTGAAGACAAGTGCTATCACTCCTGTTGTCACCTCTTCCTTCAGTTTTATTGTGACTCTGATGCCATATGGTATAGCATATCTCATTGCTTAATTGTTTTCACCTGTCTCTTCTCCCAGCTTCTTGTACAGCCCCAGCCTCCTCACTGTCCAGGCAGTACAAGAACCAGAAGACTGATGTTGTGTAAGCCCCCCTCAGCAACAACCAAAACATCGCTGTGTTATCAACACTGTTTCCAGCACAAATCCAAAATATGGCCCCCAACCAGCAGCTGTGAGGAAAATTAATTTTATCCCATCTACAATCAGCACATAATGTAAACAGGGTTTTGAGGTCAAGCTCTGTAATGGTTCATCGGTTTCAACCTGATTTTGACAATTGTCACATTTGGAAGGATCTCACTGTGTGATACACTTGTTTGGGTAGTCTTATTCAAAATATGTCTTCAACAGAAAAATCCTTTCCCTCTTCTATATAAAAACACCATGGGAGAGACTTGCTTGTGATGGTTTTCTCAAGAGGTAAAGAAGAAGAAGAAAATCTATTGCAGCTATTTAACAGGACTTAATGCTTATTTTACAAATTCTTTACCTTCATTTCTATTATTTTCACACATTTTTCTATGACACGGCTAGAAGTCTGTGCAAACACCCAGTGATTCAAGTCAGCTATTTAATCACCAAACTAATAACAAAGAGAATTGCAAGAACAAAAATGATAATGTGTATGTCCAGCTATTGTAGAAATACGTAAGCCACAATATCCCCCTCTCTTCTGGATGCTTGTGCTCCACAGGGTCAGAGCTGTCATGTTTCTGTTCAAGGTCATGTTTCACGGGGACAATATTTCCTTATGCTGTCATTTTAAGACCTCTTAGCAGATTCTATTGAAGGAATTTCCTATTATATTTTTCTCTGATCAAATCCTGTTTATTGAACACCTCTGCCCTTAGGAAGCAGTCACTAGCTGAAATATGAGGCTTTCTCATCACATGTGGATTTAACAGATAACTACAGCGTCTCTTTCCCCACCATCACCTCCAGCTGTTGGTTACCTTCCCATGCCAGAAGTTTTCATCCAAATCCCTGATGACAGTGCACAATGGTATTTGACAGATGCTTCATTGGATCATCTGAAACCACCTCCAGAACAGTATAAGCCTATCTGGCAGACTTTCCTCTGAAGAAGCTGAAGAATATTTTTGTGTCATCTTCAGAGCCTTGTGAACAGTCAGCCCCATGGTAACTGCAGCAACAAGAAGTTTGGAGATAGGTGCCATTGGCAGTACCATGGATGTGCAGTGCCCTGAAACTTGCCGTGTTTGTTTCACCTGAGAGCTACCATGTCCAGTGCAGTTTCCTCCATGTTGCCAGTTGGTTTTCGTTTGTTTCTCTGTAATATGAAGTTTACAATGCAAATTGGATATTGTAGACTAGAAAATCTGGCCTGTACGACTTAAATGTTTCATTGATCAGTGATAAACCATTGACTCTGTGCTTAAGAAGCAATGGCAATTGAACAGTTTTCTTCTTTGCTAGGCAGTGGTTTATGACAGCATGCAATACTGCTAAGAGATTTAGCTAGGCAGAGTAATTATCTAAACTGGAATTTTGTCAGGACACCAGTATTAGTACAAGGTACTTAGAAATTGGATTGCTCACTGAAGTGTGTAAGTGTAGATTTATCAGACTAACTTAAGGTGCTCGTTTGCCTAAAGAAGCATAATTTTTCATACTTGTACTTAAAATAACAGATGAATATATGTAGAAAATTTTAGTCTGTTTACTTATTTTTGCTCTCTATAAATAGTTTTCTATCAGTTAAGTACTGAAAAAGGTAAACAAATATTTAGGACAAGTACATAGCAGCCTGTGGCAAGTTCTGTTTATGAATGAAGATAGGGCAGAGGAAGGACTCCTTGTGTCTCTGTTCAGAGCCAATGCCTGGGAAATACAGGCCCTGCAGTGTTAACAGCTTCTCTACTGTGAGATAAGTATTTTATCCCGTGTATTTTTGCCTCACCATGAATAAAATCTCCCAATTTTGCATTAAATGAAACAATTTTCTGTCACAGGTAGTTCATCTTTCTGTTTTGCCATCCATTCCCTGGGCTAAAATCTGTGGTTGTAATGTAACTTTTGGATTACCTTTGTGTAACTTGGCTGAAACTTTCTGGTTAAGTCCAAGGGATCAAGGTCAAACAGTGCACTTGGTCTGGTGAGGTTTGCGTGCTCCCACCCACAAGAGATAGCTCCAGCAGACACCGACAACTGAAATACCTTCTGTGCAGATCAACTCCACCCTTGGCAAAACTTTGCTTGTCCCTGGCAAAGCCTGCTCAGATGCAGTAGTAGTTAGCCAGAGATAGCTACCAGATAACTTGAGGGGAGACTATAAATTGCCCCAAATCTAGTGCTGAAGCTCCATCCTTCATTTGTTCTCCAGTTCTGAGTCATCGGTCTTGGACAGAATTAATACATGCTTTAATGCAATAGTTGACTTTTTTAATATGAGAGTACAATGCCTAGTGTGGTTTTTCAGCTTTTATTTTCAATATAGCAGCACACTTCCGTCTCTTGCTGCTTTTTCTCTTTTTTATTTGCTTTTTCTTGGAGGGAAACCCTCCATATTTTAGATTATTTAATGTTTTTGATATCCCGCTTAGTTCCTGGCTAAATTACTATATTGGACTGAGTTGTGGAAATTTTTAGATTGCTTTTTCTATAGAGTAGTAGTTTCACATTAGCATGGAGAATGCACTTAAAAGACACATTAAGGCCATTCAACAGGCAGTATATTTATCTTTTTCTTTAGACTCTGATAAATGACTACATTTTGAGTTGCATTTGTTATGGGTACAAAATGAATGACTGACTTGAATTGATGTTGTTTTTGTAAAATTGCTCAATATAAACTAAAGTGACATTCAAATTGCTGATCAAATTTTACTTTTATAATGCCAATATAAAAATGTAAATTCAGAACTTTTATGACATTGAGCAACAAATTCTCCTCTAAAGTTACAGAATCATTAACAACACAACACAGACAAGAATAAAAAAATACTCATGATGGCTCTAAAAATTAGTGGGGAAACTAAAAAATTACATACAAAAGTCTCACAGCAAGATATACCTTCAGTATATGTAACTGTGTTTCACATCATATTATATCTTTTCCAGCAAGCTTGGGCATCCTTAACATAATTTCCAGTAATGGTGAAGCAGTGGAAATTTCTCCAAGCACATGGAGATGCTCTTCCACAGAGGTCAGATTTTATTTTGAGTGATACTGCTTGAACTATATTGACAGGAGTTTGGTTTTACATCTCTGTTTTTCCTAAAGTAATCAATTTAAGAAATGCAAGCCCAATGTAAGTGCAGCCAGAACATATATATTAACCTATGCTTTGCTAACGTGAAAGTGAAGTTGTGTTCACGTCCACTAACCGCTTATTCTAATGGATTTTGAAATTTGCCATTTTTAGCAATAGGGACAGACATGCCATGTGAGCAGGAAGTGCTTCAGAGGAGGACAGGAAACTTCCAGAATTCCATCAGAAAAAGCAGCAGAGCTGCAGAGGGATGGGAAATAAATTTGACTAGAAACAAGGTCCATTGCTTTCTGTAATCTTTCCCCATCTTCCCTGTCATCTTGCTCCCTGAGGAGAGGGTGCACCAAGAGCAGTGAGGATGCTGAGATGGTGTTTAAACCATTCTTACAAAAAGTGTTGAGAGAAACTATTTGACAGAGTTATTAATGTGAGACTTTCTGTAAAACTGAGGTGGTTTCTCAGCAAAATTCTAAGTGACGTAGTGCATGTGCAGACCCCACAATAGTGCAGTCGCTGAAGATAAAGGTGTCTTCTTTGAAGTGACTTCAGTATGAACGTGAGAGAGATATTTTTCTTCAGATGCTCAAGACTCACAACAGATGTCTCCTTCAAAAGCAATGAAGAAAAAATGCATTTTATATTGGGAACAAGGAAATGGAGATGGCATCATGCTAAGCAGCAACCTGCTTCTGCATCTGGAATGGATGTGAATGACAAATGGACATGGGAGATTCTGCTGGTTTCAGCTGAGACCATTTAGAGTAATATTCTTCATAGTTCCTGGTATGGGGCTGTGTTTTGGATTTGTGCTGAACACAGGGTTGATCATAYAGAGATGTTTTAGTTATTGCTGAGCAGGGCTTGCTCAGAGCCAAGGCCCTTTCTGGTTCTCATATGGCCATGCTGGTGAGGAAGGTGGAAGGAGACATAGCCAGGACAGGTGACCCAAACTGACCAAAGGGATATTCCAGACCACGTGGCAGAGCATGCTCTGGAAGGGAAGAAAGAGAAAGAGGAGCAACATTTTGGAGTTATGGTGTTTGTCTTCCCAAGTAACCATTACCTGTGTTGGAGCCCTGCTCTCCTGGAGATGGCTGAACACCTGCCTGCCTTGGGAAACAGTGAATTCATTCCTTGTTTTGCTTTGATTGTGTGCATGACTTTTGTGTTCTCTGTGAACAGTCTTTATCTCAATCCATGAGTTCTCTGTTTTTAATCCTTCCAAGTCTCTACCTGATCCTACTGGTGGGGGAGTGAGTGGCTGCATGGGGCTTGGCTATTGGCTAGGGTTAGACCACAACAGAGAACAATGCCAGGACTGTGCACTTTGTAGCCCCTTCAAAGACACAGATTTTGGAAAAACTTGCCACTTCTTTGTGTTGTGGAAGTGTTTGTTCCATGATTTGTAAGAGTAAATTCTTTCTGAATTAAGTTTAATATTCAGGGGGACTTGAAACTCTTCTTCAATGCATTTAAAATAAATTGTTAGTAGAATAGATTATTCAGAGATGGCTGTTAGTGTGGATTTTAAGTTTTTCCTTTTACTTTTATGTATATATATGTGCACTGGTGTATGTTTGTTTATGGGCAGAAGGTGAAGAGACCATCTTTGCTTCCTGCAGGGAGAGGGAATATATTTTTCTTAGTGTAACATGCCAACAATCTTGAGTGGAATGGAACAATTTTGTGAAAAATACTATGGGAATACATGGAGAAACATATGTTAAT
Organism: Turdus rufiventris; assembly: GCA_013186435.1. Lineage (NCBI taxonomy): Eukaryota > Metazoa > Chordata > Aves > Passeriformes > Turdidae > Turdus > Turdus rufiventris. The sequence continues at coordinate 10,548,987 of PYHW01010620.1, read as the reverse complement.
GAGTATAAATTGGGCACAATCTACAGTGTCTTTGGCATTTTTAAGTTGGAGGATTTTAAATAAATTTGGCGTTTTTTGTTTTTGTGTCTCATCCCTTTTTAAAAACAGATTGCATGTGGGCTGACTTTATGTTCAGTTTTTGAACAGCCATAACTTTCAACAATCCATTGAATGTTTCTTCCTCCTCTACTTGAGAAGACTTGAAATCTGTAGTAAATAATGATGGTGGCTCATTTCATTTATGTCCTTGATTATTACCAGTCTTTCCTGTTAGTCATGTCTGTTCTTTAGTCAATGGACTCACGTACAGATTTTTTATGTGTATGTGTTTTTAGGAAACCATAAACAAGATTGTTCAGAAATACTTGCCCAAGGTTGCTGTCCTTACATTTTGCTAATCTCCTGGTCTCCTGGTATGTGGGATCAAAAATCAAACAACTGACCTTCTCTTCCATTTAGTAACCTTCTTCATATCACAGATTAATCTCCAATTTACTGATCTGGTTGTTTGAGAGACGAGCTACTATCTTTTAATAAAAGTGGAGAAGCTGCCACAATGTTAGAACGGAAGTGATGGGAAGGGAACATGTAAGTAATGAAAATCTACACCAAGGAAAATAATAAGGAAAATATATCCCATCCAATATATTTATTGAACTTCTAAGTTGTGTTGCTGTTGTGTTTCCTTTGCCTTCTCTTTCATGTTTAATCTGCATGTCTGGCATATTTTGACATCATATTATTATTTTTTAAAATGCATACTGACTGCAACCTTGCTTCTCTGTTTTAATTTGTTATAGAATATTAGTAAAGCTGTTGTGGAATACCCTGGATTAATGATGCATTTAAACTGTTTTAAAATGACCCTGGGCTAGGTCAATTATTGAAGTAATGCCAGTGAGAATATTTTATTTTGATTGCAGTAAGCTCTTAGTTTTATGTTAACTGCATTGTACAAACATGACCTGTGGGCTTTTAATGTTACAGTGAACTGGAAATGTGAATAAAGCATGTTTTGCATTTGTATGGGGCAAACTAACTCTCCTTCTTGAGAGGCGATTCTATCTTGTATTTTTTGGTTGTAGACGGGATCACGTTTTTGTGCAAATGCTCTGAGAATACAGGGCACTTATATCTTTTTGATATAAAGGCAAGACATAGTGAGGTGTGGGTGCTGCTTAGGACATGTTAGGCACAACTGCAAATCACCCCTTCTATACCCCCCAAATTTACACAGACCCATACTATTACACCTGTATTCACCCTTTCTCTGCAGCCTGAAGGATGTTACAACTGGTGCAGTGGGGGAATTCTGTGATACTGGCTATTTCCCAAAACTTCATTTGTAAAAACAGTGCATTAACATTTTTCTTCTAAAATTCACATCCTTAATTATTGCAAGGCTTCTTTTCCTTTTTGGAAGTGTAAAGTGTTACTTGCTGTGTTCTGCTTGGTAATTGAGTTGAAATGAGGTGAAACAAGACCAAAAAGATTAATTCCAATTGCTTCTGAAGAATCACAGGAAGCAAGGTAAAACCTTTTTATGGTTCAGGGTTGTTATTTGGCTAAGGTAATTCCCAGGTCCTTAAAAACTAAGGTGTTCCATGTCTAGGAGACAGAGGCATAAAACAATGATCTGTGCATTCCAATGGCCAGTGTTTGGAATATACATTATAGTGAGAAAAGTTTATGTAATAGAATAGGGAGAAAATAAGGGAGTGGGAAGTTCAGGGTAGAATATAGGTCGAATTTTGCAGCTGTATTTCAGGATCTCTCCATATAATCTTCTTTCTTTGTCTAACCCTCTAAAGAAAAATGTGGATAAATTATAAAATAACGTTTAGGGGGAAGTAAATAATCCTAGGTTTACATATGCAGCAATAACTTTTGACACAGTAATTGCTACTCAGGAAGGAGCTCTTGATGCTTATATTAGTTTTATGAAAATGTTTGCTTTTATTTCGTAGAGAATAACATTGTTATGACTACTGCATAAATTCATTGTGTACTCTGAAATATTGTACAATTCTTGTTCAATTATAATCATCACAGATAGGATAGAAAAGATAACCTATTAAGGGAGACCAGACCAAATTAAGTAAAGGTTTCATTGTTGTCTGATGAGAGGTCTGAGAATGATAGAGGTACCTGAAAAAAGAGTAACATGGAAAAGATACGCAGGCATCACTTTATTGATTCTTTCTTTCAATAGAAATAATAGCATCAAATTAAGTACTGTACTGGTATCAAAACAAATGGCAGGTGCAGGTTTGTGTACAATAGATTATTAAGCTATGGAGCTTTCTGAACCAGAGATTGTGGATATTAAAAGCTTACATGGCTTCAAGAAACAATTGAATACATTCATGGAGGAAAAATACATTAGGGATAAAGACAGTGCCTCTGGCTTGCCGTGTCCTTGAACCATCAGTTGCTGTAGTCTGGAAGGCTATTTCAGGGAAGTGAAGTTGTTTGTTTGCCGTGTATTTATATCTTTCTGTAGGATTTGCTGTCGTTTGCTCTCAGAAACAGATAATTAGCTGGATGGACCTGTTTGTATAACTTACAAAAGTCATTCTTAAACTAATAATGTGTAAGTTAAAGTTGTCTGTGGGAGCTGCTGATGGGAAATCAAGTCATGGAGCAGATGATTTTGAATGAGTGACTTGACAACAGAGAATGTTATGGTAGCCAGAAGGAGTAGTATGGCTAGATAGGTTCAGTGTTGCTGCTCCACCGTGAATTTGAGGTACAGCGCACCGAGAAAGTACACACCCTAGATTAAGTATAACTGTAATAATATGTATTCTCCTATTATAAATGCATGCCTTGGTATATGAGTTAATATTTGAGGGAGACTAAAGACACAATTTCAAGATTTGAAACTCTTAATGGATACTTACAGGGGCACTTATCTCCATTCCATGTTGCTTGCTAGCAGTAAGATCCTGGAGTGTTTTGTGTAGTTAGTTTGCTTTTAATTTTAATGCAACTTTTCTCTATTTGAAATAATGTTAAATTTTTCCTCCCTGGGTTGAATGTTGAATATGGGCATGTTGAATATGGTAAAGTGTTGTAAGGAACATCTTCAGTCTGAGATCTTGGTATTGTTCAGTATGTGTGAAGCAGCTTGGAGGGGTTGTAGGTTTTGATTTCTGTCTTTTTGTTTAATATTGAAGGGAAATATTTTCTTAAATATATATATTGCAGGAGGAGATTATGACCTTAAAATATTCAAATTGCTCTGAGGAATGCCTACAGATCTGTATATTCATTCCCCTATAACCTGAACTCCTGAGTATAGATAGATATTGAAGTGATGTATCCTAGACTTTGGTTGGCGTTCTGCACTATAGGCGCATATTGCTGGCTCATGGCAAGCTTCTGGTCAACCAGCATCTCCAAATCCTTCTCCTCAAGGCTTCTACTGACTTCTGCCCAACCTGTATTTGTACTTGGAGTTGCTTTCAGGGTCCCTCTGGATGCACCACACAGGTTGGTGGTGCTGGGAAGCTTGCTGAGAGTGTGCTCAATCCCACCCTCCATGTTGCTACAAACATGTAAAATGGCACCTTGACTTGATACTGGCCCCTGGGAAATGCTGCTCATCACCATTCTCTGTTTGAACATTGAACCCTTGACCATAATTCTTTCTGTCCATCCATCCATCCATCCATGAAGTTCTTTATCCACTGAGTGGTTTATCCATAAAATCCATCTCTCTTCAGTTTAGAGACAAGAATTTCATGCCAGACAGTGTGAAATGCTTTGCACAAGTCCAGAACCATTGCATACTTACTTGCTAAAGTTTGGTTCTAGACTGCACTTTTATATATGGTGTAGAGCTTGGTTTAATTTCTGTCTTTCTTAAGTACATGCCTGATATGTAGTCCCAGCTCTTATATACAAGTTGCGATATGATCCAATCAACTATACTGTTGACCAGGAGTTAGGGCTTGAATTTAAGATCTATACAAGTTCTTGTAGAGTATTTAATAAAGATCAACAGGGTTTAAAAAAAAAAATAAACTTCATTGGCATAATCCCTATTGCCAGAGCAAAGCTTCTGTTGCCTTCAATGGGAGCTGAGTTTTATAATCAGTGCTGTCAGTCACCATCTGGACTGACACAATTTTGCCATAGAGGGAGTCCGTCTTTTCTGGGATGCCATCTGTTAGTCAGTTCTTCTGACTTGTTTCCAGTATCAACCTTTATACCTTCTTTCATGTTCTCTTTTGTGCTCCAAGCTACTTCTCAAATCCTCATTCTCCCTGCTGTTTTCAAAATATGTTTTTGAACACCAGTGAACACAATGAAGTACCCTAGCAATAATGTCTATTACCAAACCCTGGGCAACATCACAATCATCTGAAGAAAATGTGTTAGGAGGCTCAGGCTTAGAAGGCGTTGATCCCAAACACTTTTCTCATCCCTGCGAGTGATCTTTCAAAGCAGTGGCTGAGGGAGAAGTTTGAACCACTGATTATTTTGAGTCTTTGCTGTGGATAAAAGAGATCGCTTAGTATGACAGTTAACCTAATAATAGCTTACAAGAGTACCAGCTCTTATAGGTTTAAAAATAAGATCAAGTACCATTAATCTAATAGTATAACTGTTTTTGGAAGACTTTTACTCAGTAAAGCCAGATCTATGAAGTCTTAAAAGTAACAGTTTTTATCTAATGGTTGCTAACAGTCCTGTGCACACAGTGTTTTCACCCTACCATGGTTAAATGCCACCAATTTATTTGGCACTTCATAAGCAAATGGAATACAAAGTGTGAACCCCAAGCCTTTCAGTTTGAGACAGAAAACAAAAGAATATATTAGAAATAATAATTACATAAGGGATGCATCTTCTTAATAAAATAAAGAACAGTAGTTGCCATGTGGTTTCATTAAAGAATTTTAAATGTAATTAATGCGTGTTATTCATGCATGGGGGAGATGTCTGTGTATATAGACAGCAGTCTTTCTTTCAGGTGGCTTCAGGGTTGTGATTTTTCAAACAAAGTTTGGGTGTGCTCTTCTTGGTTTATGAATTTGATTTGATCTGTCAGCAAGGATGATTTAGAGTTTCAAAGAGATAGAAGAAGCAGTTGCTTTTATAGCAGTAGCCTTTTTTAGTGTGCGTATATATTTATCTATCTGTAGCTCTAAAAAAAACGCCCACCCAAGTCTTTCGCATTGTGGTCTATCTGTGTGTAGTCTACAGGTAGAAACAAATCAATTGATGTGTTCATATCGTGTTCATTCTCAGAGGAGTAACCCTGGCTATTTCAAAGGTGAGAAAATGTACCAGCAGACAATTATGTAATGGATAATTCAAATAGATTTTACAGGATCAACCTTGCCAACACCTTACTGTGCTGTATTTGCTCATCATGATTATTTTGCATAAAAGTTAATAATTGAATACTGTGTTAGAAAAGTATAACTACATTGCAGTCTGATTAAAAATTGACACACAGTATCTGTAGATACTCCCATTTGTTTAAATGTTTGAAATGAAAATAAGTAGTATTCTTTCTGATAAGCTAAACTGTCATAAGATATCTTCCTTTTTTCCAAATATGAAATCTGTTTCTTCCTGAAAAATAGTGTGGATGACCAAATATGGTCATGTTCTCTGATGACTGAGACTGTCTTCATGACTCTGCAGTCCCTCTGTTTGTGATGTCCAGCTTATTTCATCTTTGTGTGATTAGCTTCCCTTATTTTTAAGATCCATCTAGGAAATCTTCCTCTGGAAAGCAGTTCTTTATTGCAGATGATAGTGTCACATAAGAACCAGATGACCAGTGATTATTGTGTGACTGATGTTACTGCTGAGCTTCAGCTTACAATGATTTCTTGAAGGCTATTTCCTCTCTGGTAGATATTGCACAGAGCTGGTTATATACAAGATTTTTTTTCTCCTAGGATAGGATAGTTGTGTTTATTTTTCATCTTCACATGTATGGTGTTATTCTTCCACTGCTCCTCCTTTAGAGGAAAGTGAAGATGTGAGTCTGACAGAAAACTTAGGTTTTTCATCCAGATTAGTGACACACTGAAGTATTTTTCAGTCTTACATTAAATTTTCAAGGTTACCCAAGCAATCAATATGAACTATTTCTGCTATGGAAAACTGTCTGTTTCCTTCATTTTCCTTTTCCTTTTAAGTAGACAAGTAACTATGGGGGGAAAAAAATATCATTTGAACTTTGTCACCACATTTACTTGAGGTGTCTTTCTGTGGAACAATAGTAGGTGGGAGCAAGCATGAAAAATCTGGCTGCAGTATATCAGCTTTCAGCAGCTCTGACAGGTTACTATGCTCGTATTTTTCAAGGCAAAACTCCTAAGAGCCAGAAGGTCCTAATTTGACTTTTTTTTTTTTTTTTTTTTTTTTTTGTGTCTGTCTTGGAATTTTTCTGGTTCAATTTAAGCATTGTTAACTGAAAAGGGGAAAAAATTAAAGTCTGTGAAACAATCACTGTCCTGTTTGTCCTGTTGTCACCCCACTGCCTCCCTCTCCTGAGTCAAATTCCCTAGGCTGGGGACTGCCCTCATTCGAGTGGCCTGTGAGCTTGTGATGTCATAACCCATACAGAAGGAGCACATCTATGATCGGGTTCTCTTTCCAGGTGGTGAAAACGTTTGTGCTTAAGATGCTACTTGAAATTGTAATAGAGCAGCACATGGGAGTTTTCCACATGCAACTGAAAGATTTGTTGTTGCTTCAGACTTTGTTGGATGTCTCTGAGTGATCTCTTGAAGTGCATTTTATCAGTATGGGGGCTTTCAGTACACTTATTTGGGGGCAAAATTCCATAATTTTATCCCAGGCTCTGAGCAGTTAAGAGCCATGAATCACTCTTCCTGCAAAAGCAGCTGATTTCAAACACCTTCTATGATATGGTAATCAATTATACATGTAGTCATCAGGGAATTGTGAAAAGGCATGTGATAATGGGGGAACATATCTAGAGCTGAATGAGCTGCTTCTTGTAGTTTAGTAATGTGCTGTCTTAGAAGTCCTCTGAAGCAGAGGTTCCCCAAGGAAAGTTCCCCACTTTTTAAAAGGTCACTTGAAAAATCTGGGCAGTATTAGGAACTAGGTAAAAATTACTACTTCTTCATTTTACCATGTAAACTTTTAAATAAATATGGATTATCTTTGTTTGTAACTATTAATCTTTTTTTTTCCCATTTCACTTTATTTATAGTGAATAATCGCAGTACATTTACAAAATAGAACTCGTTTTGAGCAAATTGTTGGGGTTTTTTTTCATTTGTCCCATCAGCATCAGCTCCTCTCCAGCCCTATCTAGTAAGAGGTGTCAGAAAACATTATTTTTATTCTTTTTGGTTCCTTTGATGGATAGTTATGGAATATCATGCTTACAGGGAAAATTATTTCTTCCCAATCCTTGTCAGTTAGTGGTTGGCTTATTTCCTGTAGTCTGAAGACTTATAGCCCATATTCTTGTTCATGCAGTACTTCATTTTAGTTGACTTCAAATTTTGTTCATTACTGACTCCTAGTTTGGCAATGTTATTATTCTTTATTGTCTGCACTTGGACAAAATCAGTCAAGAGGCCATCATTCTAACAGAAAACTGTGACCGATTGCTTTAAAAATAAATGATACTTGTACTGACACAGGAGAGAAAAAACATTCATTAAAACTCATGTTGGAGAACTCTCATCACTCTTTTCCTATTGCATTTGACATTGCCTGAAAGACTGTTATATATTATGTTTATTTTTAGAGACTATTGTTCTCTTTAAGTCTGCTCTACAACTTGAGGAAAGCAGTAATGCTTTTGAACAGAAATTTACAGAAGCAAGACATTGCATCTTTCTGTTGTAGTAAGGGGTTATTTCATGAAATATCTCTTTTAAATAAGTTTGACTTTGGCATGGAAAAAAATCTACAAAATATAAGAGAATCAGAGGCTGCTTTAGGGCATACAGATTGAAAACCTGTGTGCCTTTTCTCAAGAGCATAATAACATTTGTAAGCGAGACCTTCAGCATGTCACGCTTATTTTAATAATTTCCTTTGAAGTGCTTAAAAAGCAAACTACTTTCAGTTAGTTTATTTTTTACCCCAAAGTTGGCCTACTCTGCTACTCAATATCCTCCTCACATACAGAGTTTATGCAAAACTAGCATTGTATTACACAAAAAAGATGTTGACCTGTCAGGACAAGACCAGAGGAGGCCACTAATTTGATCAGAGGACACCTCTCTTAGGATGACAGGATGAGAGAATTTGAGCTGCTAAGCTTGATGAAGGAAGAGAGTCTGTAGAGACAGACCAAGGGGGAATGCCTTCAAGCTGAAGGTTAGATTATATTAGACATTAGGCTCTTCCCTGTCAGGATGGTGAGACTCTGTAACAGATTGCCCAGAGGAGTTGCCCATCTCCCTGGAGATGTTTAAGGCCAGACTGGGTGAGACTTTGTGCAACTTGGTCTAGTGGGAGACATCCCTGCTCATAGCAGTGGAGCTGGAATGGGATGATCTTTAGGGTCCATTCCAACCCAGCTCTTCCGAGATTCTGTGGTAATCACACAGTTGAAAATGCAAATGTCCTTTCAGGAAAAGGCAAATATCCTTTCAGGGTTAAATTAATTGAAAGTGTCTTCATTTCTTCTTAAGGAATTTATATAAGCCAATAAGAAAAGGACAAATTATTTTGGTTTTATCGTAGACCATTGCTAAAATACAGTTTCAGTTAGAGCATACACTGGGAAAAGGATATGGTACAACCAGACAAATTGTAAACAAGTTTCTTGTATTTTTCAAATTGGTAAACAGATTCAGGGAAAGCTACATATTTTGTGTGTTCTTCCCCGAGTTTATTTGTCCTCCTCAATGTTTGATAACTAGTTCATTTGCAAAGAAAAAATACTTATTTAAAAATGCAATAGCTACTGCAGTGGCCTTATTTGTCCTTTCAGGTTCCTTGTAGGTAGACATTAAATGAACTACAGGGTTGTGATTTTACATTTGCAATCCTTTCATTTCAGTCCTCAAGACTGACTTTTGGTCAGATGACACAGAACACATCATCCTACTTACCTGTAAAGCACACCAGGCTTCTCCTCTTTCCTGTTAATACCAGAGCATCATGTGTTGCTTTCACTTGAAATGAATATTTGTAGGGAAAAGAGATTCGTGACTAAATAAAAATTCAGAAAGTGAAGCTGTCATTATAAATTCTACATTGCTGAAACAGATAACACATTAAAACAGCTGCCAAATTACCTGTAATGAACATCCACACAATGGAAGACACTCTGCATACTGATGAAGTTGTGATTAACACCTATTAACAGGATTGAATTTGTCAATGAAAAAATAAAGTGCAATATCCAGAAAGAATTGCTGTCTGTGAAATTTCCTGATTTTGGGTATTTTTAGATTGTTGTTGGAAACCTGTTAATGGTTTGAAAACATGCCTTGGAAATCTGTGCTCATAGCTAATAAGAAAAGGAGACGTGTTGCAAAATTATGCTTTCATGGAAAAAAAAGTGGGTCTGTCTTTCTTGCTTTTTCCTTCACCCCCACTCAATACCCGAATCTGATTGAGTTAATCAGAATTAAAGCATCAGAATTTTTTTTTTTTTTGGTTTGTCAGGTCTCAAATTTCCATGGAACTGGTGGTCTAGATTGTTTCTTTCACTCTTTCCTTATTTTACAGAGCTTGAATGCAAAATAAAATTTACTGTAGTAATCTATTATAGAAGGATACAGTAATTCATGTGATGCCAACCCTGTTAATACCCCTGGAATAATATAGAGAGCATATGGGCTGCTCTGTAGAATAATTAGATTTGGTTTTTTTTAATGCCCCCAAAAATCTGAGGAGGTAAGCAGGGACAATGCATAGAGTATTCAAATTACTTCTCAAGCAGAACATGGAACTTTAAGGCACAAAAGTCAGCTTTGCAACCTTGCTTGAGTTTTAACCAGATGGGAACCCCGGGGTGGTATCTTGGTCTCTTAATGCCATAGAAACCTATGATGATCATTCTATGAAATCCACCTTTGGAATTTGTGCATTTGTCCCTTGATTTGTTTGACTTAAGGCTTGAATGTTCAGAGTGCTGGGTTTTTCAACATTTAAGGCAAGCTCAAAGTGATCCAGAAGCCTGTCTCACCCTCTGGATTAAATGTCTTGATCATATACTTACTTGTGACCCACATGACTTAAAGAGTGGGGGAATTAGCCTGAATGCAAGCAGCTGCAAAAAGTGCTGGTCAAGGCTGCTTAGGATGTGATTCCTTTGTGGCATCCTTCCTAAGAAGCCAAGTGAGGGGAGATGTTGACAGCTTTGCTCAGTGGTGACACTGGAACAGTATCCTTGTCTAAAGGAGATGTAGTGGCAGGGTTTGTCTTTTTTTTTTCCTTAGCATTTTTCTCTCCTACATTAATAGAGCAATGAGAGCATGTGTAGATTCAGGTTCAGTTCCCTTCTTTGCCTGAAGGGAGCTGAGGGTCAGTTTTCATCTCTCTGGAGATAGAAACTATCAATTTGTAGGCAGTTTTAAGGTAAGAATGCTCACTTTTCTCCCTTCTGTGTGTACACATGAAAAGAATTCACAGTTTGCTGATTATCACCCAGGGGCAGTTTGTTATTTCATTGTCTTATCTCTCAAGTGGCTTAACTTTCAGTTCTCTCAGTATGCATATTACCTAACCTGGTTGAAGAAACAGGGACTACTGATCAATTTCCACACTGAATGTGGGAGTGTGAGGTTCACTGTAGCTGGGTTAGCTCCTGAGCAGTCCAGAAGTAGATGGGTTTCTGAGCTAAGGAAGCCTGCAGATGAGGTCAGCCTATCTCACATCAGTTCTGGAAATACAGTATCAAATCGCTTAGGCTGGCAAGAAAAAATTTAGCTTGCCCACAGGGCTTTGTGAAATAGTATCAACAAAGCCTGCCCTTAAACACCCTCATGGTTTTCTGCTAAGACATCTCATGCAAGAGTTCCTGGTTGCCTCTTTCTTGCAGTGTGTGTTTTGTCAGATACATTTTTAGACCCATTTGTTGGAAAAAAATGACCTGTTAAATCTTGTCATCATGGTTTAGAAAAGGAATAAGTTTAGTAATTTATTTGAAGATTAGTCAGTCTCTGTGATTGTCTAGTGTGTTCTGCCAGCAGAGTAGCATCATTAGCCAAATTTGGTCTTTGTTTCATTTGTGTAATCCCTGCTAATGCTAACAGAGGCATGCCACTATAGCTAAGAAGAATAACTTGAGCCAAAAAACATAAAACCATAAGTCATATGCAGAGAATTATTACAGAAATGCTTTCTTTTTCATCATTAAATACGTAAATTTGTTTTGGTTGATTTAGGAATGCAGCTTTTCTTTTTTTTCCTTTTTTTTTTTAATTCCTGGGGACATGACAACTGGCAGAACTCATGTGGCCACGATAAGACTTTGGAGATAACTAACTTGGGCTTTGGGCTTTTTTGGTGTACACATCTGTCACTAGCACTGAATCTCGAAAATTGGAAAAATGTGTTTTATTAAGTTAGAAATAGCTGAAATGTTTATAAGGGACAGGGAAGAGCCGAGTCTGATGTTAAATTATTAGAAAAAATTGTAATGTAGTCCTTACATTTTTTAATACATAGATATTTTAAAGGTACAAAGAAAAAATATTCCCTGAGGTCAATAGGCACCCATGTTAAAGGAAGACAAGTTGAACTTTATATATAATGCCCAGAGTTGTTGTATGAAAATGGAGGCTGATCATTTTAAGACTTCAAGATTTTTAAAACTTGGAAGGCTCTATTTTGTATGTGTAAAGTCCCTTAAAGAAGTAAAGAGCATAATGTGGGGCAGTTAAAAGCATGCAGCTCTGTAACTCAACTATTTTAATGCTACCAGGATGTCTGAACTGTGTAGAATCTGCTGCCTCCTGTTTGTATGAAGTGTGCTCCCCTTGCACTGGACCAGTGACAGGACCCTGATGACCCCTAAAGCCTTGGTAACTAGAATCCCATTGAGACTGTTGTGAGAATATTCAGGGAGAAAGTTGGAAGGGTAGTGATGAGGCCATTCCTCCAATTCTGGGTTCAGTTTTGGGCCCCTCACTACAAAAAAGAGATCCTAAGATGCTGGAATGTACAGTAATTTCATGCATATAAGGCACTCCGGGGTATAAAGCACGCTTCCGGGTGTCGGCAAATTTCCAAACTTTGTCCATATATAAGGTGCACTGGACTATAAGGCCCACTTTTTATTTTTTTAAGCGAGGATCCATGTGCAACAAAGTAAAAAATTAGTAACAGAATTGTGCCTGGAGTTTACTGTCAGGTGCTCAATTTGCAAACAGTTTTCAAAGATCTGCGTAGCCTTTAAACGCAGCCCCAGGAGCCCTCCCTGTGCTGTGGGCCCCAGCACTCCTGCTGGGCGCTGGCAGCCCCCTTTGCCGGGGCGGCCCCGCTCGCCGCAGCGGCTGCCGCAGGCTCGCACTTCCGGTTTGGAAAATTTCTGAACTTTGTCCATATATAAGGCGCACTGGCTTATAACGTGCACTTCCAGGTTTGGATCAAAATTTCAGTCAGAAAGGTGTGCCTTATATGCGTGAAATGACTGTATATAGAAAAGGAGCTGGTGAAGGATCTGGAGCACAAGTCTAATGAGGAGTGCCTGAGGGAGCTGGGGTTGTTTAACCTGGAGAAAAGGAGGCTCAGAGGGGCTGGACTGTTTGGTGGGGATGGTGACCACTGGCTCAGTTGCAAGACTTGCCTGGCTGCCTGTCCCATCAGAGGCCAGTTCATCTCTGAGCAGTGCCCTGTGACTTGCTGCTATGCTTGTACCATTAACCTACAATGGGAGTGGTTTCAGGAATGGAATACAATGACTCGTGTCTTCTACATATCTACTTTGGTAGTACTTGAAGGAACAAACTCCAAGTATCATAGTTTCTACAAATATATACACGGAAATGTAATAAAGTTTCGGAACAAGCACAGAAAGCTTATGTGTCATCAAAGTTACTGTTTAAGTTTACTATTTTCTGCTTAGAATCTGAATAGCATGCAATAAAGAAGTGTAGTTGTTTGGTAAATAATGTAAAACAATGAAATATAAGATTCATCCAGCAAAGGGAGGTAAGCATATTATGGAGAAAGTGATTGATTTTGGGGTTTTTTTAGTGCTTGCAAGTTCAGTTTTCAAGGTGATTTTGCATTACTGAAACTTTTCTACCTATTTTTCAGGGACTAAAGGATTCAGTATTCATGCGCTGTGGGGGGTTTTTTGAGGTTTTTTTTGTTGTTGTTGTTGTTTCATTTTTGCTTTAATCTGCATTTTAAACATAAGAGACCAGTTTTTCTATATGTTGTTTGGATTTTGATTTGGCTTGGTTTTTAACCTTGTGTTGTCACTTTTGTGCTTTTAAAGTGGGAATAAATGCTATCAGAATAGAAAGGCATTGTTTCACATCTCCTTTGAGCCTGGTTCAGAAGGTATAAATCTCAACATAGAGTACAAAGTATGGTCCTATTCTCATTCTTCACCAGAATCGTTTTCTTTTTTAATGGGAAATAGAGCAACTTAAAATATTTTTCTGTTTAGTGCTGCAGGGAGTTGCCAGATAAGTGTTAACTTGTTTATCATCATAGTGTAGGCCTTTGCTTTTTCTCATATGAAAATTCACATATTTTAAAAATAAATAAAATCCAGTCTGGTCTAGGCTGGATTTCTCTTGTTTGTTTTTGTAATGAAATAAACATGACATGGAAATTCACACAATCAGCACTTCATTTCTGTGCCATGTTTGATATATAGATATTTGTTCTCTTTGCACTGTGTGCTGACAAAACCAGAGAAAAAAAATCAAGAATAGACTGATCAGCCAGGAATTTTATCGAATTTGATTAATTTGGATATGGCTGTTAGAACCCAATACAATAGTATTTGTTTCATTTTCTTAATCCTCTTAATACTCTTGTAAGAATAATATGGGAGCATTTCTCTTCCTGTAGACTATCTAGACAGACTAACCCTGAAATGTTATTCATGGTGTTCCCTTTTGGAAGACAGCAGCTGGTATTTTCTTCTTTCCTACAGGTTATGAAAGTCTCTTGCCATATTGAGGTATTGTGCCTCTTGTTATTAGGTGGATTTGCTAATCCATGGGTTTTCTGCTCTGGTGTCTGTCACCTCTTTGTAGCAGTAATCCCTCTATACCCATCTGTAAGAGGTTATTCAGGTATTGGAGTTAAAAGGAAACAAAAAAGCAAGTTGGATTAAGTATAATTACCAAATTAATGTGAAATGAAAAAATCTACCTGATAAAGAAACCTGTCTGGTGGAGAAGAGCACAGAAGAGGAGGGGATGTAACTCCCCTAAGAGCAGACTCCTACTAAGAATAGACGTGAGTAGATTTTAATTTTGGTCCTTAACATGTCAGTCAGTAGTTTGCAAAAAAAATAAAGGATGAGAGGAATGCCACCTCTGTCTGCAGCCAAATATACACCTTGTATGAAAAAAAACCAAATGTATGATCCGATCGTCCTTGTAGAGCAAAATATAATAATTCATTTCTGCTTTGGAGGACAGCTTCTGAGCTGTATACAAGTCTATGACCTCTAGAAAGTGCAAACAAAATCATATGTTTCAGGAAACCAAAGTGAATTCAAAACATTCCTATTGCTGATTGACTAGAAATAATAGAAAGGATACAGAAAATTCATTATTTTAGGCTTTTTGTATTACCTCACAATGAATGACAATAAATTACAGTAAATTCACGAACATAAGGCGCACCTGACTATAAGGCGCACCTGCCGGGAGTCAGCAAAACTCGCAACATTGTAGATCAGATAAGGCGCACCCGTCTATA
>PYHW01010620.1:10514090-10528614 GCA_013186435.1 Turdus rufiventris | reverse complement strand
TGCCCTGCCTGGTTTCAATGGATGGCCCATTAGCAGAATATCTGCTGTGGAGATAAGGATCACTGCCCCCACCCTCAACAGATGGTGACAGAATAGATACCTTTTATCACATTCTGTATTGTAACGTGTGGCTTATAATCAGGTGCGGCTTATATATGGACAAAGAACGAAAAGTTGCTGACACCTGGAAGTGTGACTTATAATCAGGTGTGGCTTGTAATCGTGAAATTACTGTACATAAAGCCAATCTGAATTTCTGCTTTTTAAAGCCACTTTTGCTTTGGATACCTGTTTGCCATGGAACAGTGGGAGGACTTCTCTGTACTCTTCATTTCTCTCAGCTGCTGAGATTGATTTTATTGTGCTGTATTGAGGGCTTTCTAGAAAGCATATCCTTTACAGTTTGTTAGCAACTGGAAAAGTAGACATTTAAATGAGTTTTGAAACAGAGAATAATCCTGTACCCTTCTCCTACTCTGTATCATTAATTATTTTTTGAGATTTTCAGCATCTGTATCTTTTCTCCTGTTATTATTTTTCCAAATTGGAGAATCCCAGTCAATCTTATCTTGCCTTTTAAGAAGGAAAGTTGTGTATTTGTGATCATCTGTTCCCAGTACCACTATAGTTTATGAAATTCCATGCGTCATTCAAAATGTAGTTAGGCCTGGATTTACGCAGCAGTAAATTTGTTACCTTTCTAATAATTCTTGGCATTCTGCGTTCCTGAATACCTGCTGAGCACTGTCTGTAGAATGTACTTCACTTTCCCCTAGCACACATGATTTGCAGATGTGGGCAATTACTGAAGAGAATGTGTTAGTGCACTGGCAGTTTCAGATAGGTAAAAATGCAAAGCATGGAATTTGAGTAAAATACTGCAATTAATTGACTGGTATAATTGAGTTTGAATATAAATAAATAAATATAAAATCTCAGATAATTAATTAGAGATTGCTGTGATGGGAGTGTTTAGAAGACTGATGTATCAGGCCAGTTCTAAACTTTAAACTTTACTGAACTTGGCAGATACTACCAGCACACTTCCTGTTAAAAGTTTCTTGTATGTAATGAATCTTTGTCATTGTTTTCAAAGTAGTGTAGTGAGCCCTTAACATGTGCCCTCTGTGTAAGATGGGAGTACACAACACAACGGGGCCGGTACACCAGAAGGTGACAAATGCTCCTTGCACAAACACTGTTAGTGTGAGCCGAGACAGCTTTAGGGTTTTCCCACCTTCCCATCCCATTCTTTGACTTTTCACAGCAAGTCTGGAGGAAGATTTTGTTTCTTCCTCTGAATCATAAAAAGGTGCTTGTAAGGGGGAAATGCTGGGACAAGCTGAGTGGCTTGGAAGAGCACTCAGGAACTCAAATGCACCTGATCTTTGGAACATTGTGACTTGACCCTACTCGTGGCAACATGGCTAGAAAGATTATCTTTTCTTTGATGTCATGTAGGTCCTTATAGAGCTCTGCTCTGTGGTAGATCATATGAATCAATTCACACAGAGAATTTCTCTCTGTGTTGGGGGTATCAACTCTCAACTCAGCAGTCATTTAAGGCCAACAGGAACTGGATGCATGGTTTGTGGCAGGCAATATTCATTTTCTTTATAATAATGGCTGTTAACCCTGGAAAAGTTTTGCTAATTTCAAGTTTATGAGATTTAACAACATTATATTACTGGTACGTTACTAGTGTTAGAAGAATTTTGCTTGAGATTAAGAACCAAATTACAAAAAGTCAAACCCATGCCGTGACTATGTTCAGTTACTCTAGTTTGTAATTCCAAGCTAATGTAGCTGCAAAAGTTTACACTGCTGAGAAACTCCTTAATTTTTTTCAAGTTCATTCACAGTATTAAATTCTGTAGATATGGCATTTCAGCGTCCAGGAATAAGAACAGTGTAAGTTGATTTTTGGTACTAAACAAGTAAAACCTGTTCAGTGGCAATTCTGAATGTGATGAGCATTTCAGGAAAAAAAAAGTATTTAGGCACTTCAGCCATGAAATTAAAATAATTTGTCTGTGTTTCTTGATGTACACACACACGTATGTTCTCTGCCTCTTTCTCCCTCACACTGAATTCAGTTACATCATCTAACTGCAGCAAATTGCCAAATTGCGTGGTTTGCATTTGCAAACTTAAAACTATCAAAATGTATTTGTAATTAATATGCCCATATATATGCAGAAATAGATGTTTTCGAGTAAAGACGCAAGGATGTGTTATAAATTCTTGCTAAATTCTTACCAGAACACAAGAACTAATACATACAAAGTTTTACGTGTGCCCTTGAGAACTGAAGCTTTCAAATCAAGAGAAGAAAAAGGCAGTGGGTGGGAGGGAGAGAAATAAAGGAGCAGCAGCAGATTGGCAACAATACTTAATAATATACTTAAAATTTTCACAAAATTTTTAAATGGGAAAAATTATATTTTTTAAATTCAAAATGGAGAGTGGGTTTAAAGCACCAGCTAATGATCTGTGGCATCTGGCAATATTCTAAGACTTGCAAGAAAAAGACTGAAGTTGCTGTGACTTCAAAGTATTCCAGGTTACTTTGTGATTTGAAATACTTGGGTTTGAGCTCAAAACAGTTGTTTAGGAAAAAAAAAAAAAAAGCAGATTTTCTACTTTCTACAAAATCAACATAAAATTCTCCCTTAAAGGAAAAAAAATGCTTCTTGGAAAGCATTTTGAAAACTCCCATTTAAAGTTATACTTTTTAGTATCTGTTTCATTATGCATCTTTACAAAGCCATTAATGATATGCAGTTTTTCAAACTCTTTTATTACTGTCAAATTGATATTGAGTTACTTTTACTTGTGTGTAGAGCTTATCTGTAGCTTATTCTGATTATAGTGTAGATTTTGTTGTTGGCATAAGAAATATTTAGGGAAGGGAGAGTTACCTGCTTTCTGTAAATGCTATTAATTTTTGTAATACTGTTCTAATTTTCTACCTTTTGTTTTTCCTACAGTCCCACAGCTCAAGCTCCATGGCATCACTACATTGTAATCACAAATATTTGCAAAAAATTGATAATATTAAAGCACATCTAAAGATTGCATGCACAAATTTTTTTATTTGTGACACTGATAAACTGCCAGAGCTGTATTGTACTAATGATTTCATTGCAAAGTTGTGATGTTTCATAACTATGAAGAAGTTAATTTTCTTGTAAAGTAAGAGACTAGAAATTGAAATTATATCATATTCGACAAAGATACATAAGGTATTTTATCTCAAGCTTAAGAATTCTTTCAGAAAGGAGCTCATTGCCTGGAAGTGTCAGTTAAAAAAAGACAAACCTAGTCTCATGAGATTATTAAATAATTGCAATCTGCTGATGGGATTCTGTAGGAAACAGGCATGTGTGACTGCAATTTTATAAGGAAAGGGTAATGGAAGTGCTTCCACAACCCTACACGTTGCTGAGAATACTATTTCTGAATGATAAATATAAACATATGTGCTGAGAGACCTCCTGGGTGACCAGAGGAGGGGAGATGGAGCCTGCGTGAGGAAATGAAAAGATCCTCTTGTGTTTTGTCATTCAGGAAAATGAAAAAAACCACAGCAAAAAACCACAACCCACCTGCAAACATCCAGCAGAACTGCAGACTCCAAAAAATTAAAAATTGCTCAGGAGCAGATCAAGTTGGAAATGTGAAGGTGGTCCTTAAATATAAACATCATGCAGAAATAGTTTGTCAGAGCAATTAATGAAGGGGGGAAGAATCCTTGAAGACTGTTTGACTGGTTTATGAAATAGGCTAAGCAATTTTTGAAGTAATAGGCAGCAGGAGTCAGTATCTTCAGGGTTTCTCACCTAAAAAATACTCAGTTTTATTGAAGACACACTAAAAATAAACTCCAAAAAGTAGAGAGACTACAGACTCTAAAGGGCTAATGTTAAAGATTTGAGTTGGACAACAGCTCAAAATACAAACGAGTTATATTTTTAAATGGTTTTCTAAATCAGTGTTTTGGAGCTTTGTTTTGTAATGCTCTGGATGCTTCTAATTGTGCAGTGTTGTGGAAGTTCAGGGTGTCAGCATCTTGCTTGGTTGTACTTTCATTTCTGATTTGGCTTGATTTAATTATGTTAGGTTTCTTTGAAACTGCCAAGTTACTCTGTGTGATAATACAGGTCTCTTATGCATAGGGGGTTGCAGATTTAGCATAAATATTCAGAAAGTGAATTTTAATAAGCAGATTTACTATGTGTTCTGGGAACAATAATTTACAACCTAATACCAACCAACTGTGTTTCAGGACACAGCTAGTGAATTAGGTGTCAGCACTTGCATATTTCAGTGATGGTTATGTACTTTTTAAAGAAGTCTTCTAAGATCCTACATACTGTTTAAATACTTAATTATTACAGGAAATCTGCCTCCTGATTTTTAAATCTATTGTCGTTAAGAAGAGTCAGAAAAACGGAGGGCAATTTGCTAGCAGTCTAAATCTTGGAAATTAATTTATAAGAAATAGTCTAGATTTTTTTTTGTCATCAAAGATTCAGCTTGTTTTCTGAAGATTACAATGCCATTCTAACAGAAATACCTCATTAAAATGTTTCCACATGTACTATGTGAAAGGATACCTTATACAAGTTTCAAGTCTTTCAGAGTGTGCCGCATCCAAAGTTGGCTGTTTCTAGTGTGTGTACACAGGGGAAGCCACAGCAAACCTGGGCAGTGGCCTTGAAGGCTTCATTCTGGTGTGGACATTGCAGTGCCAGCGAGGCTCAGTTGATCCTAAACATTGATATACCCTTGTGTGCTGTAATGGCAGAAGCATTTTTGTACCCAATTGTCATTGGTTGTCATTGCTGATAACTGTGCCCTGTGAGAAGAGGCATTCTGCTAGCAGTGCAGGGCTCAGCCCTGGCCTTTTATTAGGCTCATTATCAACTAATTATGATGACTTGCTGTGCAGACAGTGTCGTGGTGCCACTTGCTGTGAGGATGATGTATAACCTGGGGGCTGGGGGAACAGCAAAGGCTTTGAAAGCATGAGCATAGGAAGACCCAGTGCTCTGCTGATGGGGAATAAGAGCACCCTGGAGATCTAGGAAAAGGCTGCTTTTGGTTAAGGACATTAGTCAAGCCAAGGAGGTGAGGCAGTTTTTGTGCCCTGGGAAAGAAACACCTGGTAAGCATCTTGCAGCAGGTGGTGCAGGCTGGGGGGTGGCAATTTTTTTGAAAAATCAAATGTCTGACGTAAGGACAAGATAGTGTGATCCACCTCTTGACTCTCTCTCCCCTTCTGGATGGGCTCTATTCAGTCTGTTTGTTTTGCCCTTGTGTGTTGAGACCATCAAAATTGAGGTAACCATCAGCTCAGTGGAATCAGAGAATAGGTTTTGAAGTGTTTTTTTTTTTTTTTTTTTAGACATTTCTTTTATGATCTGAAAGTGAATGTTTAATGTTTCTTGTTTCTTCACTGATAGTGTCATGTTTCTGTAAGCTCTTCCATGTTGCACCGTACCAACAGAATAACCTTAGCTCATGTATTTTAAGTTGTATTTGACAGATTTCTGTTTATTTTAAACCCTGGGTTGCAGAGTAGCAGAGGAAGTCTGAAATTCAACAGAGGCAAATGCAGGGTCCTGCAGCTATGGAGGAATAACACCATGTGCCAGTTCAGGCTGGGGCTGATCTGCTGGGAAGCAGCTTGTGGAGATGGACATGGCAATCCTGGTGAACACCAAGCTGTCCATGAGCCAGCAGTGTGACCTTGTGGCCAAGGCCAGTGGTGACCTGGGGCGCATTAGGGAGAACATTCCAGCAGGTGAAAGGAGGTGATGCTGCACCTCTCTGTCCAGTTCTGGGCTCCTCGGGACAAAAGAGACATGGAGTTTATGGAGCACATCCAGTGAAGGGTGACAAAGATCATTGAGGGCTTGGAGCATTTCTCTCATGAGGAAAGGCTGAGGGAGGTGGGCCTGTTCTGCCTTGAGAAGGGACAACTGAGAGGTGACCATCCATGTCTGTCGGTATCTGATGGGAGGTGCCAAAAGGATGGAGCCAGGCTCTGCTCAGTAGTGCCAAGCAAGAGGACAAGAGGCAATGGGCAGAAAYTGATGCACAGGAAGTTCCACCTGAACTTGAGGAAGAAATTCTTTACTGTGTGGATGACTGAGCACCAGAACAGATTGTCCAGGGAGATTGTGAAGTCTCCCTTACTGGAGATATTCAGAGACCATCTGGATGTAATCCTGTGCCATGTGCTTTGGGGTGACCCTGGTGGAGCAGGGTGGCTGGACCAGATGACCACTGTGGTCCCTGCCAGCATTACCCATTCTGTGATTCTCTGGTTCTGTGATTGTGGGGGGCACAGACACATCTGTTAGAGCAACCTACCCTATAGTAGGCTGTAATAGATGTAAATGGGAGCTGCATGACTGAGGCATAGCCTGCACAAAATGCAATAGATACAGGTGAGCCATAAGATTGACTTGCACATTGTGTGGAGTGCTTTGTTGTGGTCCAGTACTAGTAACTGCAATGTGGAGCCTTTTACCTTTAGGGCACTGACTACTGATCATTGCTTTCTGGCTACTAACTGCAGGGAAGTGCCAGATCCAGTCTAGCTTCCAGCAAGAAAAACCTAGTTTGTGTGGAAAGAGCTGCAATTCCAAAGGTGAAGATACTCAAAAGCACTAAAGATTACTTAACAACTTCCTTACTTTTTTTCTAACTATATTTTGTTCTATTTTCAATCATTTTCCTGTCCTAGATTATGGAATACAGAGAGGCTTATTTTTCAGCATGACTGAGAACCAGTTCATATTACTATAGGGAGTCTGACTAATTTGTAAGGGAGAAGCTGGTGGGATCTGAAAGGCTCAAGAAAACAGAGTACTTTTTCTTCATGAGTTGCTGAATATAAAAGACTGATTATGTCTTTTGTTTTTGTGTGGAGGACAGAACTCATCATCACAACACTACCAACACCATCAATCTGAACAACCCGACAATTTAAAAATATTCTGTCATAGCTTGTGGTTGTGCAGTTGTTCGGCTCCGTTCTCTAGAGTGAAATAATCTGATGCAGTATTGAAACTGCCACCAGGAATTGTTAATGTATAATTTATCTTTGCAATTAAAAAGCATTTTTAACCAAGTGTCACAACACAGTGACAAGTAAATTAGGCTGTGATTTACATTACAGTACTTTGCAACTTGATTTAGTGTCACCCTGGAGGAACTGACAAACAGCCCCAGTGGAGTAAGACAGTGCTTTCAGTAAAGAATGAATTCCTTTCCCATGTTTTAGCAAGGATTGAAAGATAGTTGCTGCCTGGTATTGAAACAATGATTCATTTTTTTTTGGCTTGTTTTCTAACATGTTAAGCAATACAATAGTGAAAATTTCCACACAGAAAAAATACGTGGGTAAGACACATAGATTGGTAACTGTTTTTATTTTAAAAATGCTTAGTTAAGTTATTGTTTTCTTTTTTTTTTTTTTTTCTTTAAATAGTAAGAAGAAGGTAAATCTAGTAATTTCATATTTTCCTTAGTCATTGTCTTAAATTGGAAGCTTTGGAATTTCAGGAAATGAAAACCATGAAGAAGAAGTCAATACTAAATAATAAATATTAAACATTAAATAATAAATATTGCTAAATATAACTCACCAAAGGTAAGTTAAGTGAAACACAACACCATTTGAATTAGGAAAAAAAGGCCCTTAAAAATCATCAGCAATATCAAGTATTCACTGCATTAGTATTTTGGGATATCATTGACTCTTGGTTTGGGGCACTTTCATGTTTTCTTGTCTTCTTTCCAGTGAGAGAGTACTATTATAGAAAATAAGTGTGAAGCTGTAATGATGATGGGATTTTTGTTGAGAGAAAAAGACTCATACAATGAGCTAAATGGGTAATTCATTCTCCTCATTAACAGTTAGCAATTTTAGGGAAACTATATGAACAGGAATGGAGTGAGGTTTACCTGTACTCTAAACTTGTTTTGCTCCAGTTATTGGAAGTAGCTGAGTGAACTTCTCATCGTCCTGGCAATGTGAGAAATGTTCATGCATTAACAATGTTAACTTGCATTATTGTGAGAGACTCATAACAGTCAATTCTTTAATCTACAGTTACAGAGATTTTTCTCCTTAGGTCCCTTTAGATTCCCTTCAAGAAAGATGATGAAAAAATGAGAACAGATCAATATCATCCAGACAGTTACAGACAAATTTGAAAAGGTAACACTAGTTCCACATTCTAAGTGCATTAACTGCCTTTCACAGTGACTTATCACAGTGGATATCCATATACAAACACACAGCAGCAGAGCAAACTGGTAAGTAGGAGCTCTGGGGGCACACTGTGACCTGCTTACTCTAAGCTCACAAACACACAAGAGACTGCAAGGAAAGAAATGCTTTTCGCAGTTTACAGAAGTTAGTTTTCCCACCATTTTTTTCAAATCAGAGTCTGAGCAAGTGGTGTCAGTTTTAGCAAAAGGTGTAATGCTTTGTATGACAAAGTGATTTGGCATTACTGTGACTTGGTCTCGAGTGCCAGCTGTTATGTACAAAATACATGTAACAAGAAGAGAGGTCTAGCACCCACTAGTATTTTCAAGAGCATTTTCTTCTTGATGGGTTATTTCCATTATTCTTACTCACCAGTGGTAGCCTTAGTGCCTTAATAAAGTGTCCTCAAAGCTACTGAAAGAAATAGACTAATTTGGAAGGAATTACACGGCAGTTTTCCCCCCCATGGAATATTAGTTCAGCCCTAAATATACACTATGACTTCTAAGATCTTGTTAGACAAATGTCTTGTCCTCAAGAAAAAGAATGGTAGTGAGAAGGCAAGATTATCGATTTCAAGAAGGCAATTATTAATATTTTGGTAGCGCTCATGTGTAGTAGTATAATTTCCTAATTTCTGAAGCTGAAGGCTTGAGTACTTGGCACACATAAGGTGATATGTGCCTTGGTGTTGTCTGCTCCAGATCACTGTAAACCAGAAATAAAAGCAGCATAGAGTGAATTTTCCTTCTTGCAGAAATTTACTTCTGTTCTACTCCTGCTGTTAGTGGAGTCAATAACAGGAGACTGATTTCAGAGCTGAAAGCTGAATCATCTTTGGTCTTTGCTGTACAAAAGTCAGGGAGCAGAACAATGATAAGACTGGAGCAAGAGGTGTTTATTTTACACTGACATGCCTCTATTAGGAGGGCTATGCACTCTGTCACGGTGAAGAAGGAAAACACTTCTCTGACCTGACCAACTAGAAAAACCCTAATCTTCTTCACCCTTTGAAGTTTTAGAAGCTATGATTTTCAAGGTTTTCTTCCTCTCCCCATGCCCTCCACCTCTGAATTCTCATAAGGTTCTTTTTTGTATGTTGAGGACCTAATAAATACATTGAAAAGATACTTAACAGAACCTGAACAGTGCCCATTTGGTGTTTTTTTTTTCTTTCTGGGTGATCAAATCGAAGTAATTGAGGTATAAATCCAGATGGAGGGTAAGCTTTGTAAAGTGAGAGCTTTATACTGAAAAGCTGGGTCAATTAATAACTGTTCTTCCCCAATTTTGCTATTAGAAAATATATATTTTTTACTAAAAAGAAAGTAGGTAAGTCCACCTTTGCAAAGCTGTGAATTACTGTTGAGAGCACAGGAGCTAAGTTTGATGTTGCTGATTTTTAGAGATGTGACTTGAAAGGTAGCCAGACTTTTGGATTTTCTCTGCTTCAGTTAGAGAGTGACCTGCACTTATCTTCATTTATTCCCTCCTTTCTTTTTCTCTATGGCATAGGTCATTATTATGGAAAACCTGTTTTGTGTCTATCTAAAGTGATTGCATTGTGTGATTGATTTATGCATTAAATATGTCTTTGTTATTGTCCAATACAAGACAGATTATAGGAGAGACATTACCCAAGTGTGCATTGTTTTTTCAAGGTACCTAATGATATCTTTGCAATGCTAATATCACAATGTGCAAAAGAAGAATATGGGTAGCAAGCATGATAGAGAAAAGGCAAATCTTGTAGTTTGTCTTAAGTATTGGATAGAGGAGCTGCTAGCAAGCCAAGCCAAGGAAAGGGACTGATTTATTTACCTGTTTTGTGTGTGGCATAGAGACAGAGATATTTGTCGACTTAGATTTAGCACTGTACTTACAAAGATAAAATATAGGAGATATTAAAGGTTAATCTAGTTGAAACTAGATGGAGACACAAATGAGTGTCTCCATTCCTTTATCCCCGCCTTTCTCCAAAGATATGAGAACTGGTAAGAATTAACTGCGTGGAGCTGGGCTCCATGCTTTCCATACGACTGTGTGGGGTTTGTATGTTTATATACAAAATAACCTGGTTACCTACTGTGATTTACTGTATAACTTAAACTCATTTTTAATGCAGTTAGAGTGGATTAGATATAGAAAAGAGGCAGTGGGAAGGGAGTGGGGCAGGAGACTTCAGGAGAATGGTGATGTGACGGTAGCAGGAAAGAATCCTTCTTTAAAAAGGAAAATGTTTACTACCAGTGAAAAGCTAAAGTCTGGAACTGCAAATGAGTGTAAAAAAATGAAAATCATGGTGCCTTTGAGTTTTCTGCTGCAAAGGAGGTTACAGGACCTTCATCACAGGATATGGTCAAAGAAGAGGGAAGCAAAAGGAAGGTGAAGGAATTTGCTCTCAGAGTTGTTTTACTTGTGTCTGTTTAGTGTTTTAAAATATACACTAAATACACTGATTGCACTGTTACAATTATTGTTAAAACAAACAAAAATCGAGAGGTAGGTTTCTGTGATTAGTTTTTCCCAAACCAGGTTGGGAAGGTAATAGAAGAAATAGCCATTTAAAAATTGAGGAACAAAATATTTTTGCAAAGTATATTAAAGCATGTATAATTTCCACGGTAGTTTATTTACATTGATTATATCACACATCGATAATTTTTACTTAACCTCAGTTCAAGTAAACTAGAGTGCACAATGTTTCCTAAAAAATCATGAGATTATTCTTAAATTATAGGGACATTTACAACAATGTTTGCATATAATTACTTAATTTAGAGTAGACTGTGATACTGTGAATATCTTGTTGCTCTATATAATGATATAGCTTAGAGCTGTTTCTTATGTGGTTAACTATAAGGAATTTGAAGACATTTAAGTTTGTACAGTGTAAAGATAGATGAGAAAAGGAAAGAGTCTGCATTATTTATGTGTTTATTTTAGTAGGAAGCAGCATAATGGTAGTGATTTGTAGGGAATAAAAATTGGTAAATGTTGGGGTAGATTGTGGAATAATTTTTAAACTAGGAATCTGGTATTAGGTGGGATGAAACTGTGCTTCTGTACTCTCAAATTCAGCTTGTTTTTGTGTTCTGGTCCTTCAGTCTTATCCAAGTAAACCTCTTTTTCCTAAAAGTTCACTGGAAGTCTTCAACACTGTGTTATAAATGCACGGACAAGTTGCACCACAGCCTTCCCAGTGCTTCAAGTATATTGAATCAAAAAGCACAATTATGTCTTGTGCCATAGAAAGCTCCCAGCTGGGGCCAAGCAGCAGCCAGGAAGGTCCTTCTGGGAGCAGTGTGCATGGGAAGCCACTTAGTTCCACCTCTAGAGATCGTTGCCACGTGTGAAAATATGTGATGAGGTAGATACATGTCAGGAAAATCTGTGATGTAATCTGTTTGATTTTACACTGTGACAGAGCAGAGAATGGTTCTCAAAGCCAACAGCTGCTGTTCAGCATGGAGTTGGAAACTACCAGCACAGCAGAGCCCAAGTGAAATGTCTGCTGTGTCTCGGCTGATAGCAGTGCCTGTCTGGATGAGCTTTTTTCTTCATCTACTCCTATCCAGCTCAGAGAAGTGCTGCAGACAGTGTATGTTAAAATAATTTGACATTTTGCAAAGCAGAGGAGAACTGAAAACTGGCAGGAAATAAGAGTCAGTTTTTGTAGGAAAATAAAGTATACAAATGTGCATTCAGGGACACATCTTACTGGGAAACTAACTACAAGTAATATCAGAGAGAAAATATTTGCCTGTGTGAAAGAGCAGCATTGTGTATTTTCAAGACCCAAGCTTACAATTACATTTGTTATGCAATCAAATTCATGCTTTTCTTATTGGCATTCTTTCTAATTGTTGAAAATTTATTGTTTTGTTAGATTCTAATAGTGTATCTGAAATCTCAGAGTGGTACTTCCAGCATTTGCCAGTTTATATTGAGAAGTAACTGCAGTGTTTCATTCCCTTTTTGGTCCCCATTACTCCTTCCTTTTTCTGCATTTATCTTTCTATAGAAAACTGTAGTAGAATTTGTATTTATGTGCTAGGCATGATTATGTTCAGTTGTGATGGTAACATCCCAACCAAGAGAGTCCATGATATTTAATTCCATGGGGGAGGAATGAGATTGGGATGATTCTGTGTCAAAAATTGAAACTCAAAACAGAAACATTCAATGTATAAGATGTCTGTGTTAGATATTAATATTGGTGTATATAAATCTAGTAATTATTTTGTTTATAAATAAATTTTATTTTTGCTAAGAGACAGAAAGGAGAGAAAAGTGCTAATAGGAATCATTCTATTAAATTATCTGATCTTGAATTCTTTTTTTTTTAATATACTGTAATAATCTACTCATTGTAGTTTGGTTGCAGAATTGCAATTCCAGCCATATAAAAGATTATGACAGCCCTAACAGTTTACACAATTCACTTTCAATTAAAAATATTCCAGAGAGATACAAAATTGCAGACAAACACTTAAAACACCTGTATCAGATTTTAAGATTTTAAATGGTATAAAGTGCTGTAATTTTACCAACTTCAGGATTAATTCTAATGTGTTGAGAAACTTATCTCTCTGAATCTTCAATAATTTATCATGCTAGCTGAGTTCAGGGAAAATTGCTGTTAAATTCTACCTGAATTTAAATAAAACCCTGAAAGAAGGTGCAAAAGCTCTAGTGGAAAAAAATATTCAAATGAATGTTTACAATAATTGACATTTGACATCCTGTTCACGAACAAAAATGTTTATTGATGCAGTTTATATAAGACAAAAAGCATGGTATTTTAAAACTCAAAAGGACTTCTGAAACTGCTTAAGGAGACGCTGAGCAGGTTATGGTGAACCTTCCTAGGAGGAGGAATACTTCAGTGTTCAGTCTTTCAGTAGCAGCTCCTTTAAAGATTCATGTGCTGTAGCAATATAATTTTTGATGCACCATATTAAAAAAGCCATGATTATAAACCCTATCACTGAATCAAATCCCTAGCATGAATACCATGATAAAACTTCCTTTTTTTTCCCCCCTGAAATTCCAGTAAGTGACATACGTGATGCTGACTGCACCCTTGCAAAGAGACAAACAGGAGAATTTTTGGACTTAGAGCAAAACTGATGCATGGGAATACTTTGTGTGAATCCTCCTACACTGAAAGCAGATCCAATTAGCATTTGCCAGAGATGCTGTCGGGTATAAGATGCTGAATGTGGAAGACTTGGTAAACAAAGTAGAGACATAAAAATGGTCAGTGAAATGCACAGTTTACAGGCTGGAAAATGGACTACATCAATAAGAATAAAGTGGGTTTTTTCTTTCATAGAAAAATTAAATAAAGTACATTTACAAGTGAAAACACTCAGGATAGAATGTCCAGCAGAAGCACAATTTTTTTTATGCCTCCATGAAGTGTTTTTCAGGCAGTTTTGACATCTTTATAGTTTTATAGTGAGTGTCTAAGCAATATAGTCCCAGGAGCTTTTAGACTGATTTATTTTTATCCTAAGAATGATTAGGTCTGATAGTCAACAGAGGAAAGGAAGAAATAAGCATGTTATTACATTTGTTCTCTGTAATTTGGATTCCATAGGAACTCCAATGAGGAATTTAGTATGTTACATATAGACAGAAGTGAGTGAAGAAACTCCCCAGTAAAATCTTGTAAACTGTTTAAAGAAATAGTCAGAAATAAAACAAAATTTAAAAAAAAATCCCAACTTTGCAGACAAGGAAGTTATTTTGGATGCTGTGAAAATAAAAAATGATCTGCAGGAGGGGGAGTAACAGCAGTGCATTAATGAGCTCTGAAGGAGAGAGAATGGCAAAGAGAATTGTTAGCTCACCATTGCACATATGTAGGACTTTTAATTGGGGCTGCACTCACTACTTTCAAGGACAGTAAGTAAGGGTTTAATTGTTGGTTTTATGAAGACATCAACTGGGATGCCTTAGTAGTTTTATTTTGAATATCATCCCTGCAGTTTTGTGCAATTGGTAGTATCCTGTCTCTTTTTCTGACCTTTTCATGGTCATGTCACTTCTTTCAGAGTGTAGGACAGCTGGGGGAGACACATCTGGTGTAATGAAACTTGTCATTAACAAAGATACAAGTCTTAATATTTAGGTATTTTTGTTGTGTGATTTTCTTCTTCTCCACCTTCCCCTCCCACCCCCAATGGAATACTTTACTGAAGCCTGTTCAGTAACTAAAGATTTCTT
>PYHW01010620.1:10490294-10506418 GCA_013186435.1 Turdus rufiventris | reverse complement strand
ATGCAGGCTCCCATAGTCATTACTCATCCTTATGTGTGCTGTTTAATACTTTTAGTAATACTAATACTGTTGGCACACTATGGGGTTTGTGAGATCTGGTGTCACCCTGGTGTAAGAGAAAACAAATTTTAGGTGAGGAGATACTGAAATCTGCCCGGAGGCATGCAGTTCTTGACTGGCAGGGTGTGTGGAAGGATTTGGGCAGGTTCACAGAGTGGTTATCACCTTCTGTTATCTTACACCTGAATAGGTAACCAACCCTGGCACACTGAGGCATGACCTGATAGAAGGCCGTCTTGCCTATCCCAATGAAAACAAGCAGATTTTCGCCCTGTACTGGGCCCTCAGCTGTGCCTCAAGTCACAGTTCAATACTCTCAGGGGGCTGTAGTACTCTGAAGAGCACTGAGCTGTTGAGGCAGTAGTTGCCTCAATAATTAGATGGGGCAGTGTGAGTATCCAAGACATTCCTCTGGCTTCCCTGGATGGTTTGAGACCCTGACAGGGGACTCAGAAGTCTTGGCACAGAGCCCAAAACCCCTGTGCCTTTGATTTCTCTCCCTGGAAAAAATAACCACCCTTACATGAAGAATTGCAAGTCACAAAAAATAAGTAGAGTGTAAATTAGATTATTATAAGGTGAAAAAGTACAGTAATTTCATGACTATAAGGTGCACTGGATTATAAGGCACACTTCTGGGTGTCGGCAAATCTCCAAACTTTGTCCATATATAAGGCGCACTGGCGTATAAGGCGCACTTTTTTTTTTTNCGGGGTTTACTGGCAGGTGCTCAATTTACAAACATTTTTCACAGATTGGCATAGCCTTTAAATGCAGCCCCAGGTGCTCTCCCCATGCTGCGGGCCCCAGCACTCCTGTTCACCCCTGGCACCAACTGGCATGGCTCAGCTCTCGTGGCACTGTCACGGCTCGCAACTCAGCTCCTGTGGCGCTGCTGTGGCTTGTGGCTCGGTGCTCCTGCGGCATGGCACTGATCCCCACCTCGCGGCTTGGCACTCCTGCGAGGCCGCTGCCCCTCGTGGCTTGGCTTGCAGCTCGCACTTCCAGGTTGGCAAATTTCCAAACTTGTCTGTATATAAGGCGCATCAGATTATAAGGTGCATTTCCAGGTTTTGATCAAAATTTTAGTCAAAAGGGTGCGCCTTACAGTTGTGGTTTTTTAAGATTGTTTATAATAAGGGTCTGGAGTCAAGATGGAGGAATCTGGGCGTGTCCTTCTTCTTCCTTCTTCCTTGCATCCATATTTTGGGTGATGTTGGCGTTTTTAGATTGGCTTAGAGAAGAACCAATATAAGTGATAGGTATTGGAAGATAATTGTAAATAATGTTTACGTAGTTTATAGTATAAAAAGATAATGCCGTCCTGGGGTGGGCAGTGTGCCTGGGTCTGACTTGCTGAATGGACCTCAGCTAGTCAGGGAAAGAACTTTTAGATTAGATAAAATAAACCGCCTCTGGAAACAACAGAAGACATCTGCTGACTCTTTCTCCAGTGCTCGGACTGGAACACAGAGACTCTAAAACATACACAGGTGGTTGGCTCAGGCTCCAGAGATACCACTGGCCACAGGGCAGGAACCCAAACTGCTGTTGAGGATACTATGGCTGAGATAGGTACTCAAACAACTACTACAGTAATTGCCCCAATAGTAGACCAAAAAAAAAAAACCAACAATGGCAAGCTACATGTCCATATCATCCATTAAAAATAGAGGAAGAGGAACAAGAAGCAGGGGAACAAGGAGAAGAGGGGTTAGATCAAGAAGCTGTTCCTTTAACAAAGAAATATAAAGGAGTAAAACAAATCAAACAGGAAACTAGTTACCTGGTCCTTGACATCATCAGAACTTCAAAACATGTGGAAACAGCCACTCACCACGTGGGTGGATTTCCACCTGGCTGTTTCAGTGCTGGCATAACAGGGCCAACAGTCAGCCCAACAGCTCCATGCTGGGATCCCTTGCTAGAGATCGGGAATTGAAAGACGAATCAAAAAAGAAGAAGCAATTTGCAGTCTCTGGAGATGGCTCCCCTCAAGTATGAGGGCAAGACACCTGTTTTGGAAGATCTTGTGAACTCCCTAGGGAAGTGGACCACTGCAGATGATGGTATGCAGTACTTGAGAGAATCAACAGTGCTGGAAGTCATCTATAGCAATCTGAAAAGTGATAGGGTCTCTAAAGAGCCAGAGGATGTCTTTGCTCAATGGCTACATGGAGGAAAGTGGTTCCAAGCACCCTCACATCATATTCCAGCAGCTTGGTAGCGTTGTATTACCCTCAAATTAATTAGTCAATTACAAAGAAGGGGCCCTCCTGTCTCTTTAGCACAGAAGAAATGGGTGCTTTTACATCCCTAAGGGCCAATGCCTCAGCTCTCAGGGGCACCCCAAAAGATCAAAGAGTCAACCCCCAAACCTTTCAAAGCAAAATTCTGGACTATTTCAGTCTTCACTCATGTCAAAATGTGGTTGAATTGTTTATGGCTTCAAGGATTAATTGGTAGTCTAGGACAGTGAATATTTTTGATGAGTAAAGAATTTTCCGATAAGAGGAAAATGTTTCTCATGCTGTCTCTAGATTAGCTCATAACTTTATTTCCAAGTAGATGGCAAAACAGAAACAGCATAAGAAAATTATCTTTGAATGACTTAGGCATAGGTTTTGTTTGTTTGTTTGTTTGTTTTAAAATTTATTTTTATGAAGCATTAATACACAAAGAATTAATGGGCCCAGTTATTTGAATTTTCTAGAACTGGGCATATATTTGAAAGGAGATGATCGCACAAGTGATACAGCTGAATGTCATTACAGTGAAAAAGGAGAATGTTATAAACCCAAAGTTGTTTGTGGGATGGGATGTAAAAAAAGCTGAAGGGGAGATATACTCTTGTTCTTTGGTCCTATTCAGATGTCAGAGGAAAAAAAGTGAAATAGATGTGTGCAATAATTGATTCCCCTCTAGTAAGTTCAATGGGGACTGATTATGGAACTGAGAAATCTGGATGGGGATTTCTGATCATTCTGATAAATAATTAATATTTTATAAAGTTACGCTCTATAGTTAGTTTTATTTAAACTGTGCATCTGATATGATTTCATTAGTCATCTGATAACTCTAATCAGCATCACTGTACTACACAAAAATGTATATCCTTAAAGAAAATGAGGTTCTAGTCAGAGTTGACAGCCACTGGAAGGTTTTTAGAATTAGACATCTCATAATTTTAAATGTCATCTCTGAGGGGCACTGAGCAGAGGAATAGTTTGTGCTTGACTTGCTGTATCTGTGGTTGTGCTGTGTATCCTCAGATGGTATTCCCTGGAGCAGAACAGTTGTATCATTCTGTTTCTGAAAAGGGTTGAATTTGTGACCATTTCTGATACCATAAGTAATTCTTTATTATCATTTTCAAACATTCCTTTCTAATTCACAAATAGAAAATATGAGAGAGCGTAGGATTAAAATGTCAGGATCTCTTCCAGACTTGAATAATGACTTGGTGAACAGAACTCCTAAACCTGATGAAGTCCCACTCTTACATCTCTAGAAGAATGGGTCAAAAAATTAGAATTTTTTATATTTTCAGTATAACTTAAGGTAGTTTCTTTCATCTTGCTGGAGGCTTTCAAAGTACTTGTGGGGATTCAGAAGAACGTGGTGCTGACCCAGTTCTCTTAAGGTGATTTGTAGCTTCAAAGGAGATATGCCTCACTGCTTTTCTTTTGGAAGCACAGCTGAGCTGAGGTCAACAGCCTTTTGAAGCCCCACAGTTGCCAAGAACCCAAGGTCTTGTCTGCCTGATCTAACCTCTTCTGACCAAGGACTCCTGCCCATCTTTGTGAATATACATCTGCGAGTTCCCTTTGTGTTGTGCCTGTGTTTTGTTTGTTAATTAAATGGATGCTAATGTATTAAATTGTTATGCAAAAAAATAGTTTTCTTTTTCTCTCCTTCCTTGCCCAATATGTGAAGAATTACATCCATCAAGACTATACCAATGTCCTGACCAGTTAAGTGCTGGACAGTAATTCTGTTTCAACATAAATATGTAAGTACATATGTCAAGAGGGTTTTCTTTCTTATATAGGGAATTTATTCCCTCAATGTTACATTTTGATTTAGAGTTAGAAGTCTTTATTCCTAGGTTAGTAATTTCTTTAGGCCCCAGGCTAAAAAGGAGAGTTATGCCTTCTTTTAGGTTTGAAAAGACTGGTGTTGTATTGTGCAATTAAAAAAAAAAATAGAGGAAGTTCTATGAAACACTGTGGTATAAGCCCTAACCTTAAAAGCATATTATATAAATTATATAAAAATTGGAGACTTAAAACCCCCAAAGTTCCTGTCAAAGCTACTTACAGATTGTGTGGCAGATGTTGGGCAATTTTAGATAAAATATGGCTATATCTTTAAGTAATCTTTGAGAGGTGCTGGTTGTAAAGAGAGGCAGGTAGTGTAAAAAAAGTAACTTTACCACACAGTCAAGTGTTCTTTCTCCAGAGATTAATCAAAGTGTTTGATTAGGGAAGATTTTAATTTCTGTGGTAGATCACTTGTTTACACATTAAATAGTCTTGTCCTTGAGCTTGTTCTGTTCAGTCAGAGCTCTCAAAGTCAGCAAGGTGGCTCACAACAGCTTGCAGAGGTGGGATGTTACATGTAAATCCAGCTGACCTAAATTCTACCCAGATCTGCACTTCATCTTTTTCTCTTTATTGACTGCCTCTAAGTCTCCAGAACCAAAGGTCTTGGGAACATAAATAGAATTCAGACCATCAGAACCTGAGCTTTTGTCCTCAAGATAAAATGAGATTCATTGCATGCACCAGTTGGTGTTTGTGTCCTCTAACTGATGTTCCACATACAAGTGAATTTCACCCTTTAAAAATGCGTTAGTATCTTCAGTTCTTAATAGAGAGGTTTTTATCCTGAAGCTTTGGGGTTTCCTTAAATAGCTCAATGCTAAACTTGTAGTAAGTAGGGAAAATTCTGCTTTCATCCACTCTCATGACTTTTTTTTTTGGTAAATAAATATCACTGAGAGAATACAGAAGCTGTGCCCCAAAGAGACAGCACATTTAATAGGGAAACTTGAGATATCTAATCTGTCTACAGATCACTTTTATTATCCCTTAATGTATTCTTTTTTGGAGAACTTTGTGATAACCTGCAAAAGAATTCTTATTCATTTTGCATAGTCATGACTGTGAATTCTCTCTTGAAAATAGCAGATGAGTTCTTATTCTGTTTTATATTTTAATTTACAGTGATCTTTTGAAAGGAGTATGCAGTCTTTGGCTTTTGCACCAGGAGTATACTATTTAGGGGGAAAAAGCCACACCATCCAAATATTTTGTTAAAAACAATTCTGTGATCTCTCAGTGAGCAAATGAAAAAAAGACTGAAGGCAGAATACACAATTTCCAAACTTCTTTTAAATTCAGTATTTAATTGCAATGCGATCTATTTTTGTAATTATTATTTTACCCATGAGAACTTCTATGGTTAAAAAACTCATAATCACAGAATAGATACACTTCCCTTTGTCTCTTTTACCTGTCAATTAAAATATAACTGAAATAGACAAGAGTTTTTGTTCATTTTTTGCTCATTTGTGTTATTTATCATTAAGAGGGTTTAGTATTTAACTTTGGTGTAGATGCCTCCCAGTATTTTTTTTTCTCTCCCTCCTGAGATAGTATACTTGCAGTGGTTCTTATTACCTGTCAGAGGATGCTCTGGAAAAGCCAGAAAGGTTCCAACTTTGCTTTGGTCTCATTTCGTATTGCTGATGCAGATAATTCTGTTGCAAAAAGTAACATCTTTCTTAGATCTTTTTGTCTGGAAACAATTTATTTGGTTCAGAATTTTGCACCAATCAACTTTAGAGCCTGAATCAGCCCGGAAGAAGACTTGGTTAAGCCCAGTGAGTTGGAAGTAGGCTATCATATGATAGTAGACATGTATGGAAATACCAAGAGAATGATGCCAGGCGTTTTTTTGGTGACAGGATGAACTGGCCATAAACTAAACCACAAGGCATTTCATCTCAGCTTGAGGGAGAGCTGCTTTACATTGAGGGTGGCAGAGCACTGTAACAGGCTGCCTAAAGAGATTGTGGTGCCTCCCTGCCTGGAGACATCCAAACCCCTCCTGGATGAGTTCCTTTGTTTCCTGCCACGGGTGACCCTGCCTTGGCAAGGGGAGTTGGACTGAATGATCTCCACAGGTTCCTCCCAACCCTGTCAATTCTGTGATTCTGTGGTAATTTCTCTTTTTTTTCCCTCTCCATACTCCTGTAAAACAGAACTCCATGTGGTATCTTTTTCAACTATAAGGTCTCTGTGCCTATCCCTTTGTTTCAGTAGTTTATCTGTGTCCTTTTCCACAGGCTCAGTCAGTGAAAATGCCCCTATGGAATAACCTTTGAAAGAGAAATGATGGTGATGTCTCACATCACTTGACAGATGAAAAAGGAGCACTGGAGAAATTGAGTTTTTCCTGCCCCTCCTCTTGCATCCTTAGAGGAGAGCCAAGCAGAAATAAGTTCTGTGCTAGTATTTAATTTCTCTTTATGTTGTAGTGGATAGGAGCAGATTTTTCTTGACTGAATAAAGGTAAAACAAAAAAGTACCTTTTTTTTTTTTTTTACTTATACACTTGCAGTAAATACTGTCTTTATCTCCATTAAACTGCTGACATTAAAAAAAAAAATCTTTTCGTTATGTATCAAATGTGACAAAGTATACCAGAATCTGTTCCAGAGATTCCAATGAATGAAAGGTTTTCATACAGTTATTTTTAAAACTGGTGCTCTAAAACAGTAGTAATAGTATTAGAGTATAATTTTATTTCCTGCTTCACCTTACAGAATGTTTCTTTCTAACGTGGGGAAATAAAGAACCTATAAAAATGAGTTACTGTATTTTTTACAAGGAATAATCTGTAATTCTAGGTCCACATGTAGTGGGTGCTACAAGATTACATGTATGTTAATGGAAGAGTAGCAGGAAAACAAACATGCCTTGCCTTCCAAAGGTGCGTGGGATCTTTTCCTGCTAATCCCCAGTAAAGATCTTTGATCCCCATGTAGAAATAAAAGGGAGTTTTATGCCAGTGTCTGTGTAATCTTTGCTGTAAGATCAGCAGAGTAAATTTTTATAAAAATTAAAGTATGTTTAATAACCAGAGAAATGCAATGAATTGATGGCATGGAAGCAAAGATAGAGAATATGAATAAAGATGGAATATTTTGAAATATGTGCCTAAAATGCTGTGTTAATTAGAAATTGCCTAATCTCACTTTGGTCCTAATTTATTCAAACTCTGTTCCTATACTTCAATGCCAATGATATAGCAAGGTGTAATATTTGAGCTTTGTCAATACTGTTGGATGATTGACTATAATGGAAAGGGAATTATGAGATGTTCACCTTATTAATCTGCCATTATCTTTTTGGCTATTATAATATATTGTCTGCCTCATAGTGTTCCTAACAATAAAGGATTATTAATACATCCTCAGTGAATAGAGTTGAAAAATTGGTCATATGCTTTTATTTTACTATTGAATACTTGTTTCCAAATAAATCAGCTGCAGAAGGACAATCACTATGAATCAGCAGCTGCTGTTATTACAAAATAGACAGTGTTGGTGACTCTGAAGATAGAGTTTTTCTAGTCTTTGTGAGATATGCTTAAGTGTTTTTCTGAACCGTTTTAATCTAGACATTTGGTGTTTACATTTGGATCTTCCAGTCACTCTCTTGGATTCATACTAGACCTATCATAATGCACAGGAAATCTACACAAATAAATAAGAACAAATCTTTTTAATCTTTTTCTTCAGCAGCTTGCATATAGGATCTGGTCTTTCTCATCAAAGTCACTGGCTATGCTTAGAGGTAAAAAAAATTTTAAAAAAAGCAGGAACAAATATGGAATTTAAATTCACTTCTTTTGTTCTTGTTGCTTTAGTGGGTTTGTTCCACAAAAAGATGCATGGTCTGTGCTCTCAGCTGGTGACAGCTTTCATAAAGAAGCTCTGGCTAAGAGTCATATAATTGGAGATTTTACAAGAGGATTTGCTTTTCTCTTGGTGTGGCAACCCCACAATAACTAGTAGCAGGTAGAGAGCACACTGGGAAGGTTCATGATCAATGGAGAGCTGCTGAACAAGGCAGCCCAAAGCCAGCAGGCTTGTTAAAACCTTTCAAAGACAAAATCTGTCCTGCATGGGAAACAGCTGGTAAATGGAATGCCTTGTGTGTATGAAGATCTCCTGTTATATAGTTTTTCAAAAAAAGGGAAATGCTTTGGAGGCAGAATGGCCATGGAGAATTTTTTGGCACTGTTTGTGGGTTAAAATTCGTGAAAAGCTGAAGAAAATGAAATTAATATTAAACAAAAGGAGATTTAAGGAATATTTTACTATTAATAGATCTGTAAGGGTAATATGTGAAATATGATTTGATGTTTCTTAAAGGCATAATAAAGCATAGCTATTTAAAAATAACTAAGTGTATCTCATTTAGTACAGCAGTACTTAGTGAGTTGCGTAGTTTTGTAGATCTATAATCCTTATCCCACCATAACTGTATACACAATAATAAATGCAGAGAAAATGAGAGATATAGACTATATAATGTACAATAGTGTGATTATTACACATTTGAGGACTGTTGTCTCCCCAGGGAGATCAGAAAAGCTTATTATATGTTGTCACACAGAGGTTTTAGGGGTAAGAGACTGTGATTTATACCAGTGGTAAGGGGGCAAAATACTCTTCCTTTATATTCCGAGTACTTCCATGACAGATAGCAACAATATTGATAACTATGTTGTTTCAAAAGGAAAAAGAGAATACTAAATAAATGTGTGGAACAACTGGATATATGAAATTATTATAATAAAATAATTTGGTATTTTCAGTACTAGCCTCAGTTTTATCTTGACCCCTGGTGGTTAGGTAAGTCATGATATGTTTTCTCCTTGAAAGAGCATGTATGTTCACAAACAGTTCAGGAAGGAATCATGAGACTTTTCCATTATTTATTCTCAGGAAAATTTGGGCTGCTACATTTTCACAGCTTGTTCACTCAAGTAAGTTACTTTATGAAACATATGCACTTATGTATTTTATGTATACACCCATCAATTCCTCATTATTTCTTGAACCTCTACATGCAGTGCTTTCTCTGTTCACTGCATTGATATTTTTGCAAAGCCAAGTGTATAATTCTGGTTAGCTTCAATGTTATAATGAAAGGTGTAGTTTTTGTTGGTCATTATTAGTGGGTTTTTTTTTCCTTCCCAAATGTAGAGGGCCTGCTGAAAAAATTTGAGTGGTAGATTTTTTGGTTTTCTTGCTTACTTTTTTCTTTCTTTTCCATTTCCCTACCACTTCAGTCTCTGTTACTTGTAGAATCAAAGCTAGAGCTAATTTTTGACTGAAATTGGTTTGTCTTTCCTAAGAAAGTAAGACTTTTTTTCTTTTTACTGCTCCAACCTGTCTGGATTGATAGGTCAGTGTTTATTTCAGAGTCTTTATTCTGAAACACACAAAAAAAGAGGTTTTCTGAGCAAATAATTTTTCCACAAGAGCAGTGAATTAGAAGAAAAAAGAGAATACCCGACAATATGCAGTAGACAATATATGTACTTTGCAACTTCTGTCTTTTTATGCATGTGACTCTTGTGAGGTTTTGTGTTATAAAATTGCAAATGTGATACAAATAAATGCTACATGTATACTGGAAAAATCCAATAATATTGGTGTAGTGATTGTAAAATTATTTTAAAGGGAAGAAGTAGTATCTCCTTTTACCTTTATGCTCCCAAACATTTTGGTTTTTTTTTTTTTACTTTGCTTAACCAAAATCTGAATTACACTATTTGGACTAGCTAAAATATAGTCTTTTCCTCTGCCTGTTCTTTTTCTGTATGTCAAAACTTCTACCTAACTAGGTTAGAAATTTCTGTTATATTCCATGTGACTTCTCCGTGCAGTAAACTTTCTTTGTAGCGAGTGAAAATTTTAACAAAGAACAGCGGTAAGATCAGCCTTTCTCTTTGGGAAGATTTTGTATCATTGAAGCAAAATAGCTGAGATGTGGCTCACAGTTATTAAGAGATTTTGTTGTGTTTTTTTGTTTTTTGTTTTATTTATTTGTCTCAGGGAGCTCCATCACACTGTTGTATATAAATGAACATGCCATATGTAGGACTAATAAAACAGATGGATGTAGAACTTTCATCAAAATGGACTCTATCAGGTGTAGAACACCTTAGGCGAAGTACTTTCTTGTTCTTTTGTAACTGCATATGCAAATATGTATTCCCCAATATGTTTCTCTTCAAGAAGCTGGGTTTTTTAGCATCTATGTACAAGTCATTGACTAAGAAATCATCAAAATACTGATATAAAAAGGCATGTGTGGAAAAAATACTGTGTACTATAAAAATCTATACTGACAATATTTATGTATAAGCACTGCAGGAAATTTTGTTTATATTTTTTAAGGAATAACTTTTGAGCAATTTACTTACCTATGGCAATGAACCAATAAATGTGTTACATCTGTGAACAGATTTTGAAGTGTTCACTTGAGCATAAAAAAAACCTCATAGGTATTAGAAGTCATTATGTTCTGAAACTGACATATCTTAAAAATTTTACAAAAAAAGTTCTTACAATCAGAAATGTTCACTCTAGTCACGAAAAAATTTAATGTTAATTTAAAAATTCAATAATTTTCCTATGTAATGCCTGTAAATGGTTGAGGTTGCATTTATAATTACAGTAATTTCAAGATTATAAGCCACACCATTTTGACTAAAATTTTGGTCTGAATCCGGAAATGCGGGTATATATTATAATCAGGTATGGTCAATATATGGATGAAATTCAGAAATTTGCCAACCCGGAAGTGTGAGCCTGCAGCAGCCCTGAGCTGAGCCGGAGCCCGCCCAGCCCCAGCAGCAGGGGCAGCAGCAGCGCTCCCCGACCCTGGCGGCAGGGCAGTGGTGAGCTTAGCCCGCACGACCCCGAACCAAGCCAGTAAACCCTGCGATCCCGCAATTCTGTTACTAATTGGCCACTTTGTGAAAGTTGCACACGGATCCTCACTGCAAATGAAAGTGCGGCTTACAGTCTGGTGTGGCTTGTATATGGACAAAGAATGAAACATTGCTGGCACCCGGACATGCAGCTTATAATCAGGTGCGGCTTATAATCATGCAATTACTGTATATAAAAAGTTTCTGAAAACAAGTTTGTTTGTGCAACTTTGGCTGAGTTCTGTGCTTATGTTTGCTGCACTCTTTTAAACGTGATGTGCTTTGTGTTTTATAAATGGTTATTGCTCTCTCTGCTCTCCCTGTGGTGATTTTATGATTCCATGCAGTTCATTAATAGTTTAAGAGGAGCAGTACCAGGTGTAGAAATATGTAAAAATAACTTCATATACTCTGATTTTTAGTTTTTAATCCTTACATAAGAAAAGCTATGTTGTTCCACATATATGCATCCTAGGCTATAACATGTCTTTCTGTCCTCAGAAGATTCCTTAATTTACTGTTCTTGGACTAATTTGTAGGAAAAAGAAATTTTAGCTTCAAATATAATGTTTTTCCTGGTGAAATGCTGTGCATTTGACAAAGACAATAATCTTTGAGCATTGGAATTATTAATCTTTTTCATTTCTCTAGGCCTTGGAGTATTCTGGTTTCCAAATCACGATGACAGTATTTTTTTACCATAAGCATTAGTTCCTTATTGCAAAACAGTTTACACAAGGTGATGCGAATCATTATTAGCAACTCTGAGTCCCAAAATCTGCTTTTGTCTTGGCTATGGTCTCATCTGGCAGAGAAGACAGAGACAGGAGCGAGACTCCTATGTGATGCTGAGCTGTTAACAAATATCAGCTTGGAGTCAAAGTGTAAATGTGTGTATTCATAAAAGTC
The DNA here is from genome assembly GCA_013186435.1 of Turdus rufiventris. Taxonomy (NCBI): domain Eukaryota; kingdom Metazoa; phylum Chordata; class Aves; order Passeriformes; family Turdidae; genus Turdus; species Turdus rufiventris. The sequence continues at coordinate 10,494,430 of PYHW01010620.1, read as the reverse complement.
TCATGTATACTTTAGAAAGTGATTTAGGAGCAAGTAAACTCCAAAATACAGTGCCATCTGCACACTCTAAAACATTAAAGTGAAGAATCTTGTAAACATATAAATCACAATACAGTGCAGATTTCAACCTAGATTTAAACTACACTGATTTTTTTTACTTTTACTTTTTTTTTTTCATAAAATGGCTAAATTAAAAGAATTACACAATTTTTTCAAAAGCAGTTAGCTGCTCACTAAGCCCTCTATTACCTCTTGTGGACTCCAAATATGTCACATTTTGTTTTAAAAAGTTTTTTCCCTGTCTCATCTGGCAATTATCCACAAGAAAAAAATCTCCAGTGTTGAATTAATGAACAGGTAGGTTTCTTTTCCTTTAATTACTCTGTAAAGGGTCTTTCCTCTAAAGCATTTTGCAGGGGATTGGGTAGAATGCAAGGGGACTAATTACAAGGATGTCCATGAAAGAAAAATACCAGTCTCATAATTCTGTATTGATTACCTAAGCATTAGTGACTGCTGCACATTGTGTAGCAGCACTAGTGTGAATACTCTTTAAAAATTTTGTTGGCTTCAACCTGACAGTTTTATTCTCACATTAGTAAATTGTCTCAAGAGAGCTGCCTTTTTCATGTCTAGAAATTCAGTTATCATTAACAGAAAAAATGTTACATTGCAAGCATACTCTCACCAAGAACTGAGAAGGCATAATCCCCACGTGCCTAAAACTGCAGAGGAACCTGTGTGCCTGGATACTGAATAACTGAAAATGCTTTCTTGTAAATATTTCAGTATTGTCTGCGATGGCGAATGAAATCAGTTTCCCTTATTCCTCACACCTACCCATGCCCCAGAATCCTGTGGTATTTTTCATTATTAGTGACAGTTTGTGGCTGCAGACGAGATTTCCTCATATAATTCCTGTTGATTTTTTTTTCTTGACCTTTGCTGCTGTGCCAACTGGATGGGTATCTAAACTCTGGTTCATTCTGTTAGCCCAGATACCTCTTTTCATGGTGTAAGCTCAGTTTTTTATAAGTAATGCCATTTGAGTTGTAGCAGCTTTCTTACCACATATTCCATAAAAAGGTCTCCAGGAATGACAAAAATGCTACTCCTTTTTCCCCTGCTCCCCTCTGTTGCTAGGTATCTGACAGCAAAGTACCACCCACATGGTTCCTCTTGGATGAGATGGAGCTTTCACTACTCAGCTGCCTATTATCTCTCGGATACTTTGTATTTCAATGTCAAGATAAGTCAGTTCTTTTGTTGGGGAGAGAAAGGTTCAAATGAAACATGGTTTACTTTTATTGGTGCTGACCAACACAACGCAGCTCAACGGGATTACAGAACAGTTCCTTTTATACTGAAAAAAAACAATGCTCCAGGCATTCTTAGTGTTCGTAGAGGTTGTGATCTAGATAAGGCCAGTACAAATGCAGAAACTTCATGAACAATTAAAAAACAGCATATCTGAAACCTTTATAAAACTATGTAGCCAGATTTGAGTCTCATCATTCATATTGTTTTTGAAGTACCATTGGTTTTTCTTCTTTTTGTGTGTGGTTGAGGGAAGATGTCAGATTTTATTTCGTTATGTTCTTTTTTAAGGTGGGGAGAGAAGTTTCTCCACTGGAAACTGAAGAGTTAGAGTATTTCCTCTTCCTCATCTTGTTTATGAAGACATTACAAGGAAAGTAAGGGGAAGAATGAAATATAATTTCCAGTTAAAGTGACAGTAAAATAAAAAGATATTTTATTTATGTTGAACCAATAGGAGACATAAACAAAAAAAAAATGTTGCTTTGAGTCAGTTTGTGGTACTTGTCTTCTGAAATAAAACATTTGTAATAAAGTCTTTTTATTTATTCTGGCATTGCAGAATTCTTCAATTTGAAACTAAAATAAGTAGTGTATGCCAGTGGATTTAGTACTGAAATATTGAAAAGTTATAACTGAGATCAAAAAATGTGTGGTATTTTTAGCAATGGTTAGACTCTTTAAAAAGTTTGCTAACACAGACTTTTTTTTCTTTGAATAAAAGAGTTTTAAAACATGTTAATTCATTTAAATTTGCTGATAATATCAATTCAGAATGCCCGAGACTTTCCTTTGCATGGAAGAATGCATGAGAATATTAGTTTTGGAATGCACCTTTTAAAAAAACATGCTCAGTTTCTAAATGTGCTTGCCTCAGTGGAGTATCAGCAGTGATTAAAGCTTGCATGTGCATATGTGCATGTGTGTTCCTTTGCATCTAGGGAGCAGTTATCCCATTTGTGAGCAGAATTAATTTCAAAATGTGTGTCTGGAGCTGCAAGATTCTTCTCTCCCACACTTGTAGACTAAAAACTGGTTTGACTTCTCTGTAAACTGCTTTTCCCTTTGAAGGCTTTGTTTTGGTTTTTTTTTCGTGAGTTGCTGCCAGAACCAGAACCCCAAGAGCTGATGGTGTTGCGAATGCTTGCTGTTTGCATGATGTCTGCCACTTCAGTGGCACTCAGCACTGTCTCAGGCTCAGCAAGTTATTCAAGTATCTCCATATTTTCAATTAAATATTTAGGAGCAATTTTGGCCTTAAATAAAAATTAGAGTTTACTAAACTAGTCGGTGTGCAAGGTGATAAAAGGAGATAGGAAGTCAGGCCGGTAATGTAAGGTTAGTCCTTAGATCTTAAATCTTCTGAGCACCCTTAACTTTTATTTTGTGATTTCTATTTTTTTTTTTTTTACTACTGTAGATGTTATTTGAAAATTTTACCTTTTTCTTAAAGATGTCTTTTCTTCAAAGATAAGAACACTGATTTAATACCATTGACATAGACAGAAATCATATATATATATGCATGTATTTCATATTACTGGGATTTATAATGCAGGGAAACCTTTTTGAGAACTAAAGTGTCATAATACCTTTAAAATAGCTAATGAAGAGAACATAGATTAAGCAAACTGTTATCACTGTCCTTTCATAAATATATTATGATCTTTGAATGAAGATTTCAAGACTTGTTCACTCTGTTCAGTTCTGAGATTTCCAGAAACACTTTGAATCTACAAAATAGAATGGATCTCTTAGCTCGTGTGACGTCTGAGAAAGTATTTTGTTGTTGGCTGGTTGTTTTTTTTCTGTTACTTTAAGGTTGCTCTCCTATAGTTTTCATTATGAGAAACAATAAATAGCTCATTAGTTTTTATTAGATCCACGATTTCTGTAGCCCACTAAGCAGAAGAATCTTGAAGCTGTTCTCAGCAGCTTTTCATGTATTTCATCACTGTTTTTTCCCTTCCTTTGTACAAGGTTTTAGCTTAATTTTAGTTTAGTCACAGGTTTCTGAGAACAGAATGAACAATCTACAGTACTCAACATGCTCAGCCACTGCTGTTATATTGTTAGTGGCATAATAAATTATTCTCTCTTCCTTTTTAACAATTCCATGAGTTTTTTATCCTTCTGGCTTCTACTGAAAAGAGATTACAATTTCCTAAGAGATAATAACAAATTTACAATTTATCATAAAAAGACCATAACTATGTTATCAACACTCAATTTTGTTTCTTGTTTTGTCAACGCCTCTTTTCCATTTAGGTTTAATTTTCTTTATTATGAATAATTTCAAATCATTTTTAAACTTTGATGTGACATTACACTTTACTTTTTCATATGCTTTGTTGAACTTACTGAAGAATGCAGAGCTCAAGAAAGATACTGTAAAACTTATGTATGTTGCTTATTGTGGAAAGGACCACAGATTCTTCTCTCTGCTTTCCCATCACTAATACATAACCTTCCATTAAAATGTTTTTGATTTTATTTCATTATAAGTTAGTGTCTTTAAGAAATTTTGAAAAACTAAAATAATTTTGGGAATCCTTCAATAAGGCCAACCTATTCTTTCTGTAATGTTCCGCTTTGAAGAATCTAAGTGTATCTGTTAAAGACAACTTTCTTCAAGCCAATACTTACATCGAGCCATTACATAAAACACCACCTGACATGCTTTTCTGGTGGATGAAATTTACCTTTACCAGACCTTTAAGGTTTTTTGGGTTTTTTTAGAAGATACGTAGTGAATTGTTTTATAGTGCTGTGTAATATACGTGGTGTAATTACTGATAGAGGTGGTACTGCATTTCTGC
>PYHW01010620.1:10456535-10488975 GCA_013186435.1 Turdus rufiventris | reverse complement strand
CCCCCACCCTCAACAGATGGTGATAGAATAGATACCTTTTATCACACCCTGTATTGTAACATGCGGCTTATAATCAGGTGTGGCTTATGTAGGGACAAAAGAACAAAAAGTTGCCAACACCTGGGAGTGCGGCTTATACTCGGTGCGGCTTATAATCGTGAAATTACTGTATTTGAAAATGTATAATTTAAATTATTATTCTACCATAAATACCATAAATATGGAGATCAGAACAAATAATTTTCATATGTAATGTGTTTGTTGAGAGAGTGTTCTACATACAGATGGCCTGATATTTTAATCACTTAGGGCCACATTTTGTCAAAACTATAGACAGACTGTGCCATATTTGGATAGCAGATTACGGCAGGCTTCCCAACTTGTTCAGGTAGCTGTAGCAAGACTGAGAGTGAAGCACTGTGCCTTGTATGTCAAAGCAGAGAAATTGTCGGTGTTTTCCAGTATTTGTGAGAATCATCTTTAATCTTGTAATTCATAAAAATATTGCTCATCCTAAAATATCTGGAACCATTGTATATAGGGTTCTTAAAGCAGCCTTTGGAAACATCACATAGACACTGAATTTCTGATTTTCTTTATAAGCAAAGTAATGTGTAATTAAAACTGCAGGCTCATTTTAGTGCCATTGTTCTAGTTCAGCATTTTTCACTGCTAAAAGCATTTGCTCTCTTCATAGCTTTTGGTTTTTGACTTAATTTAAAAAAGAGTTGTATGAAACTATGTCATATATACATCATTACTAGCTGGAAATCCGTTAACTTAATTAACTTCTGTGCATTTTACCCGTGTTCACACAGAGCTTTTCACTTTTTGTTGCTCATTGTATGAGACAGCATTTATTAGGTCAAATGATGCCTGGGGATATACAGAGGGACAGTAAAGTTGTTACCTGATGTTGCTTTTCCTAGCCCACATTGTATGGATGTTGCTTCAGGATCCTAGATACTAAGTGATGAATCAGAAAATCTTGCTTATGTTGATCCTGGAAATCTCTAGGTTCACATCAGTGTGATGTGTACAGAAATTCAGGCACTCAGCTAAAATCTTGAGGTCAAAGTTGATCACACTGTCTTTGGGAAGATTAGCAAATCAAGAAAAATTTGGGAAAGCAAAGAAAATTCCTTTATGTTTCTGAGAGACATACCAGTTTTAACATTTTGTGTGAGAATTTTGGAACATTTTGCTGATGTTGGCAGACTTCCTTAAAATTACAGCACTGCGGAAATTTTCCTAAATGTTACACTAAACCTGTGTCCAGGGAAAACAAAACCATCTTTTTTAAAATTATTGTTTTTAAATTATTGTACATTAAAGGACCTGGAGTGGGTGGGGGTTTTTTGTTTTGTTTTTTTTATGATTAAGTGTGGGGGTTGAGGACATGTGTTTCGTGGACTTTTTGTTTCTTGGGTGGTGGGGTTTTTTATGTCTTAGAAAATGGCGAAAGTGTGTTTGTGAACTGGCTAATGTAATGCCATATGAGAAATGAACTTCTGCATTAGGGATATCTTGACTTTACTTGCTTTAAATGTTTATGCAAATGTAGTAGGGTTTTTGCTTTGTGGGGTGCTTTTCCGCCTTTGCAAGAAACTACAATATTCATAATCTGTGGTCCTTGAAGCCACTTGGAATAGTAATAAAAGGGGGATGGGTACTCTTGCTGCTAATCATTAACAGGAAATAAAATAATGTGACTGGGAAAAACACATGGAATAAGCAGGACAAGTGGATTAGCATGGGATACAGTGTGCTGTCAGTTTTTGGTAGCTCAAATGGTACAAGATGGAAATCTGCCTGCCTGAAATGAACTGTGAAAGAGAATAAAAAGATATAACTGTGTATAGATGCCACCTTTCCCACATAAGATAGGTTGTCTGTGTGCAGTGGAGGCCAGAGAAACAAGAATTATGTAAAAATGTTTTTTATCTTGCTGAAAACAGAGTGATTGGTAGAGTAATTACCTTGCAAAGGGCAGTGAAATGAGCACTGAGGAAACAGATGTTATAGCGGTAATCTGTTGGGAGTCCAGAAACTCGTTAGAGTGTGAGCAATAATCCATTGGAAATGACTGAGAAAAAAACTGTAATTGTATTGCAGCACTCACTAAGGAACTGCACACAGATTTCTCAGTTATTTTCTCAAGTGTTGCCAAAATTTAGCAGTATAATATCTTCTGTATAAGGTGTATTTCAATTTGATAATGAGTCGCTAGTTTATCTAAATGACCCCAACAGAGAGTGCTGTGTTGGATATCAACAGGTGAACAAGTTTCAGGATTTGACATATCAATGTGTGATACTTTAGATTACACCTGTAAATAAGGAAAAAGACCCAACCAGCAGATTGTGAAGGGGCATTTTTATTTTGAGAATTTCAGAGATTTTTTTCTCTGGTAAACACTTGAGATTTTAGTCCATTGTAACCAGGACAACTAACTTCTGATGCAGAAATTTAGAAAAACTTAAAATTTTACTCTGAAATAATTTCATTATTGTGTCAGGTCTGGAGACAGTACTGGAACAAACACTATATCAGTAAGATTATTATCAGTTGTTAACACTTCTGCTTGACCATGGCTCTTCACTCCTGATATTACTGCACCTGGCACATATGGGTCTCTGTGTCAGTCTAACCAGAAAATAATAAAGTCTTCATATCTGTTCACACTGATAAAGTGATAGTTTTCTGTTGCAATATTTGCCCAGTCCTCTGTGAACAGCTTCATTGGACTAATGGTACTTTTTGGATCCTTTTTGCTAATGCCATACTTGCTTTGCTGTGTTTTCACATTCAGTTTTTTATCCTTGCAAAGACGAGAACATATTGCCATTGTTTGCACTTTCTTCCAAATCTGAGCAATGCTTATATGCTTAGACTTGTTTCCCTTGCTGTGGTTCGTGTTGCTTGATATACATGAGCTGAGTTTTTTGTCTTTCTGGTTTAAATGTAGATTATCAATCCTATTTACTTTCCTTTCTCAGGAATATTTCTTGTAGTACTTTGCATTATATGTCCATAGTATTGCCCATAGCACTGTGAGGTTTCTGTCAACTCCTTCATCCACATTAAACAAAAACTAGTGGCTGTAAACTGCTGCAAAGGAATGTAATGTAGATTGTATTTTTGTGTGATCTTCCAGACACAGTTTCAGGCTTTGCCTATTTGTATGCTATTACTTCAGAATGGAGTTTTTAACAAATTCTATAAACATTTTACCCATAGCCTTCTCTTATCTCTTTGGGTCTCAGGTTGCTTATAAGATTAGAAAATGCCAGCACACTTGTCTGGCACATTCTGATAGTTTTTGACACATAATGCCAGGATGTGTCTTTCTGAGCGTCGTGGTCCAGAGCAGTCGGATCATGATTCATGTACTTGGTAGTCTGGAGGATTTTTAGACAGATGGCAGTATTGCTGAAATTGACACCTACTTAACATGTTACTTTCAAGTTAACTGATACCTTATTGCCCATTAATTAAAAAAATAAAAATAAAAAAAAAAGAAAAAAAAATAAAAATAAGAAAAGGGAAAGAAAAAAGTGCATATGAATCAGTTCTATATTCATTGAGAAGCATTATCTTTTTACTACTGCCCTATAATAATTTGAAATGCTATGTGAATTTGCTTTTTTTATCCCAAGAAATTTCTGTTTTTTCAGAGACAGTTTTACTTAATGTTCTTATTGAGCACTTTTTCAGGTTTCTGTCTATTTCCAGAAATTGCATAGAGTCATGAAGATTGACTTAGTAGTGCCCATAATCTAACTGCGTATCATGATTTCTGCATAAGACAGGAACCAGTTCCAGCAACTAGCTGAAATGTCCCAAGCTTTGTAATGGTACTGTTCTAGCCTTATATTCTGAGTATAAGTGATCACAGGGTCAGAAGTATAAATTGTTTTAGTTTGCAGAGAGGTTGTTGCTTAGACACACACCGGTTTTTGCATGGTAATGAGACAATTTGTTGTTGTATGTTAATCTGTTATTTTTCTATTTTAAAAGTATAATGAATGCTTGATAGGTTGAAATGCATTTGCATGAACTGTTATGGGTCAAATTCATGGATCTTCCTCTTTCTGAGTTTGTAATGAGACATGAAAATTCTAATGAGACTTTCTAAATGAAAGAGGATCTTAATATGATGCTATGAATGTAGCTGTGAAATGTGTTATGAAAAATTGAACAAAAACAGAACAATACAGTTTTTCTCTAATAAGAGATTTTTGAAAACAACCAACCCACCTTCCTTGTGTCTTCTCATACTCAATCCAAACTCCATTTAAGTCACCTTTGGAAAAAGATCGGCAATAGAGAAATGAAGTGGGAATTTTGTTATTTTTTCTTCTTTTTTATAAATAAAAATGCTAATAGCTTGTGATGTGAGACAGGGAAGACATCTACAATATTTCAGTCAATAGACAGATGGATTTGGTGACTTAATATAAAGAAAAGACCAAGGCAGGGGTTAGAGGCTGGCACCCAGAATGTGATGTTGGTTATGTCAGCTACTAGTGCATCAACAAAATTCAGGCCTTCGAATGGCTGGTCACCACTGCCAAATTTATTTGGAAATGGCTATATGGATTTGAGTGTTTGGAGAGTTTGGCACCGGGTGTATCAGTTAGTTTTGGGGGCAGAGAATGATATCTCACCAAGTTTACTTACTAGTGTAAACACAGGTTAAATGAGGGACTGCAAATCAAATAATCAGCTCAACTTTATTAGCTAATGGTGAATTGATGTACTTCTTGTTCTAGTTTAGTGTACACAGTGGAAATACTGATTTCTTTGAACTGAATTGAAAACTTGGACCTGTCTCTGAATTTACGTTGTAATTTCTGAAAGATGTTACTCACAGCATTATATTCTAAATCAACCTAAGAAAATCTAGCTATAGATTATTTTTTAAAGTGATGAACAATAGCACAAAAGATAATTTGTGTTATGAAAGATTGTTGCAATTATAAGATATCAATCAAATTCTTTAATGTCATAAATATTGATAGAAGAGTAATTTATTTTAAAATCGAGACATTCTGAGAGATGATGCAGAATGAATGAGTATCAGAAAACTTGAGTTACTGGACAATTTTCCAGAAACTCTAGTGAAAAAAGAACTGCTGAATCCATGCTGTCATCTCCTCTCAATGATGCCTGGTGTGCCAGCGCAGCTAAAAGAGTACATTTATCTCCCTACACCTCATTTGAATCCCTTATTAATGCTGACATCTGTTCAAATCTTAATTACCACATTACCACAAATAGTCCCTTGTCAAATCTAACCTAATTTAAAAATAGCTCAGAAACACAAGTGCACAATGTGTCTCTGTGTAATACAATGATGTTTTATTAATAAAGTAAATGGATACATAATTTGCATAGTATCAAACCCATCAAGATTACAAAAGTTTTTATTCAGGTAATGGCATTTTTTTGTCATGGCAATTCATATTGTTGATAACTTTTTGTGTATATGAAAACTGAATCAAATACATTATACTTGGAAAGATGTCCATTATCTTCTTATCTGCATATCTTGTATGATATGCAGTTGTTTTGTAGCTAATGTGTCTCTAGCTGATACCTTTTATAGAACTGCAAACATTATTATTGAAAAAAACCCCAAAACACCAAGACTGAAGTATTTTTGTGCCGTTTATATGATACCTAAATATTGAGCACAGTATCACGTGTTTGAAATAAGTAACTGACTTGCAGACAAGAATGTTAGAATATTTCCCCTTTTCAAAAAAAAAAGGAGTAATTCAATGGCCTATCTTGATGTTCATGTTTCAGATGCATTGAAAGATCCTTAAAGGTCTTTACCAGGTGTATGTAGCTCCAGATGTGCCTTCCAAAAGTTATCACACTGTTAATTTTTTTCAATTGTATTGTTTGAGCCTTTACACAGTATCATGGTCTTTACTATCAGGTGAAGTGGCAAAATCTTAGACAGTCAAAGTGATAGCAAAAGTCGAAATTCGCCCCTTAGGGTTGTATAGATGAACTGTAGTGCTTTCGGGTGCATCTAAACCCTTGATCAGGTGTAAAAGAGGTGTAAAGAATCTCAAAGGTGTAATAGGCTGAGAATAACGAGTGCTTTCTGGACTGCTCATCTGATTGTAACTAAGCAAAGACCAAAAATGTGAAATGGACAGGGGAAAAGTATCTATATATATCTGGACTTTCTGCCTGGCTTTTAGAGATTTGTTACCAAGGCTAGTATCCAATCTGGTATTGTTCAGTATCATCTCACCCCAGCTATTGACAAAATAAGAGCTGTATCTGAAGCTGATAAATTGCCCTTGCTACATGGGTCATTGCTTTTGTGAAAAGTTTTGAGGCAAAATCTATCAGATTGGATTTGAGACTTCAATAATCCATAAGATTTATTTTGTATACAGTTCATCTGTGCAAAGGGGCTTTATTAATAGTTCTATCAAATTTAGAATACCAAAATCCAATCACTTTGTAGACTGTAACTATAAAAAGTCAGTCATTTTTGTATCAAGTTAAATTAAACTTCTTCAGAGCAGGACAGGAAGTTGGTTGCTTCCAAAGGGGTTGTTCTGAGGAGTTGAAGGAATTCAGTAGTTGAAGTCTGAGATGCAGTATTAGCAAGCACTTCCAACCAGTGCACTGAGGGAATACTTTGTGTTGAAATAGTCCCTAGAGTGACAGGTTGACCCTGGTACAATACAAGGTAGCCACCCAAGCTAATCTGTCACTTTCCTCCTCATCTGCAGAGGGGAGAGAAAATGCAATGAAAGACCCAAGGGTCAAGATAAAGCAGGGGGAAATCGCTCACCAGTTACTATGATGAGCAAACCAGGCTCAGCTTGGAGAAATTACTTTATTACTAAAATAAACCCTTCCACAGGCTCAAGTATGGGATCCTCTGTCTGTGGGTCCACAGCCCTTGCCAGAAGCCTGTTCAAGCACAGGCTGACCATGGAGTCACAGCCTCCTTTGGGCAGAGCAGATGAATCCTGCTCTGGCCTGGATTCCTCAATGGGCTGCAGGTGGTAACCTGTTCTGCCACAGACTTCCATGGGCTGCAGGGCAACAGCTGCCTCACTGTGGTCTTCACCACATGCTGAGAGGGAATGCCTGCTCCTGTACCTGGAGCACTGCTCCAGCTCCTTCTTTACTGACCTTGGTGTCTGCAGGGCTCTTGCTCTCAGATTTTCTCACTCCACTCTGACTGCAATTGGACAGTAATTTTCCCCATTGTCACATCTGTTATCCCAGAGGTGCTATCACCATCGCTGATGGCCTTGGACCACAGCAGGTCCATCTTGGATCAAGCTGGCATTGGCTCTGTCCGATCTGGGGAAGTTTCTGGCAGCTTCTCACAGAAGCCACTCCTGTAGCCCCCCTCTACTAAAACCTTGCCACGCAAACCCAAAAAACACCCAGACAAGTACTGATTTCTGGTTCATAACCCTTTGGGTAGAGAGAAATAAAGATGTGAAGTATTTGCTCCTTCCCTTTCTGACAAACCCCTGTAATACAGAAAAACAATTGTCATACAGCAGTGTTGTTACTTTTATGGGCCATCGTGTCATTTTGCTCTTCTCCAGTTAAGGCCCAGCTGTCTCATATAGACAAGAAGTTCTGTGGTGATCTAGATGACTCTAGATGTGGGGATCTAAACGTTCGTGAGATGGGGATGGCATCTCTGTGTTGTTTTCCATCTGTAAAAAGCAATTATAATTTACATAATTTTTCTCTATTGTTCTTAGTGAATTATATGATTGTGGTTGTCAAGAGACGAGCAATCTTGTTAATCAGCATTAGTGATTTTGAGATAACAATTCTCAATCAATGAGAACTTTTCACTTAGTGTCTGTACTGTAAGGGCAACACTTGCAAAAACTTGTGTGATTTTAAACACATAAGCACTCTTAATGACTTTTCTAATTATTCAGTCTTTCCTTCTAAATAAGTTCAATATTTGTATCTTGCCATTGGGTAAGTTTCTAAATACATACATCTTTTTGTGAAAGAAGTGTACTGGAAGCAACATAGTGCTAAGGTACTGTAAAGAGGCAACATTTATTGCTTGAAGCAATTAAAAATTGTGCCCTCTGATTGCATAAACTTTATTCCCCCAAATTGCAAGTTTTAGTTGTTGCACTTTAATTTCAAGGTAAAGCACAAACAGAGTGTTACGTTGTCTTCCAAGTTTATGCAAACATTTATATTCAGTTTGCAGACTGAGAACATGCATTCCTATGAAGATGTAAATGAAGAACATCTTCAGGTAGCCTTGTGAAGAAAAGAAAAACCTAAGCTTAGATCTTACATTTCCAGTTCTCTACAGTATGTTTTGTCTTCATCTTCCAGCTGACTGTTAGAGGACTTAGATGATGATGTTTTCTTGGAAGGTTTTTAAAACCGAGATCATGTCTTTCGAGAGATCTGATGAATGTTGGTATTGAGATAATCTATTGTGTATTGAGAATGAGTTTTATCTGCTGGCTTGTCAAACATCAATAACACTGATTTTCTTCAGTAATGCCTTTTTTGATTAAAAACTTGGAAGAATCTTGGAAAATTTTGAGTGGGACAAATCAGTGAGCTAAAAAATCAAACAGTGCCTTCCACCTAAAACTTATGGTTTCTTGATTTATTAGAAATATGAAATTATGACTAAAGCAGGCAGCTGAATTGCTATTTTTTCATCTCCACTGTCAGTATAATTGTCTTAATTTTCTCAAACTATTGAATGTTCTGGAAATCAATTATTTTGAAATAGCTAAAGGAGTGCAGATCTGCTGAACTTAAGGTGATGGATCAACTCTTTTTGCAATGCCAAAGTAATAGCAAACAAAGCATTTTCTTTTATTTTTTCGTATCTTTTTGTTCAAAATAAATTAACTTATTTTTATAATCCAGTGCTTGTTGGTTTCCTTCCTCCAAAAACAACACAAAGCTCTGTGCTCTTGCTCTCCAAAGAAAGGGAGTGAAGGGTGGTGCAGGCCAGAGGAAGATGGTATCTTTACCCTTGGGAAGCTGGATCTATGCTCAATTAAATGCTTTTTTTTTTTTGGCTCAACGTTCCTGTGTTCTAGACTACATGTGTAAAAATGATGCCCAGGGTATTGAGGATTTTCTGCTCCTGGGTATTTTGTTAGATTTAGTGATGAATTGCATTTAATTGATTTATTTTATTCTAGTGCAGTTTACCACCATCATTGTCTGAGTGGAATTCTCTTCTAGTGCTGGATGGCTCAACCACAACCAGTGAGTAACGTCTGTGAGGCTCAAGCAAAACCAGCTGATGCTTACAGTCCGTTTGGGATTACCAAACCTTTACTATGTATAATGTCATGACAGCAAAAAAATCCACTGACCTCTCTCATCCACAGCTGGCTGCTGGGGGAAATAATCTGTTTTTACATTTAAACGTAGCAGGTTTTTGATAGCCAGTGGCAACAGAATGCTCAGTGATGCATAGTTTTAAGAATTTAAAAGTTCTAGTGTCTATCGAGGTAATTTCTTGCTTTTCCCTCTCAGGAGCAAGTGAATGAGGCAAGAATCAGGCAGTCTGTACAAAATTGTTTTCTAATTGTTGAGCTAACTACCTCAAAATATACCCCCAACTGTCAATCCATTCTAATTTCTGTCACCTTGCATCTGCTTTCTTAGTCTTGTCAAGAGCATTTAAGAACAATGCCTTTTATCATTTACAACTTGCTGTCTATCACGAGTGCTCAGATCAATGCCATGTACTCTACCTCCAGAGGAGATCGATGTTTTTATGCTGAAAACTGAGTGTGTTATCAACGCTTTTGTTTTAGAAATGGTAATATAAGCCTGAAGCACTGAGGACCTGGCTGAAGGCTTAGACACTTGAAATGAGCAGCAAGTCTGCTGCTGTAATTGTAGTGTGTTGCTTGTGATTGTTATGCCTGTTGGCTGGGTTGCTTTAAATGTGTGCTCCTTTTTCCATCTTTACATATGTCAGTTTCTCAGAAATTTGGAGAGGCTTTCAAAACAAAATGAAATTCAGTAAATGCTTAGATGACATTCAGTGACTTTTGATGTGTTAAAAAGGATGTGAATTTCTAAAATGAAAAATGGATCTTTAGATTTTCTTTCCCATCACTGAAATGTTTTCATATCCTGCTCCTCTTTACTCACTTTTACAAATGCCACATAGGGTTTCGTATCACTTCATTGAGAAATACAGTCTATATATGTCTCAGCTACTAATTGATTAATTATCTTCTCAATCTGCAGTGATCAGAATTGATGATGTATGAAGTCAAGTTCTGAATATATGTTTTTTGAGACTGGCAGTCCAAAGGTTACTGCAATGGTTAGAGCTGATCATTGCAGTCCCTTGAACAAGAACAGGTTGGAGAGTCTGCTTTCCTGAGGACCATGTGCTTTCTCAAGAGCTTATTTCAGTTTCATCACATTTTCCTAAAGGTCTTACAAATTGGAATGCCTGGATTGTAAATAGTAAAGCTTGCTCTTCCACTAGCAAATTAGCCCAGTAGTTGAATGGTCTGTACAGACTTCAGGGAGGCAAGTTTGCTATATTTGTGATGGATCTCACTGGGCATGACTTTTCTGTAGAGCTGTCCTCAGTTGGTAGGAATGCGTGTGCAACCCAGTTGATTGATTTTGGAGTCAGTATCTCTATACAGGGGCATTAAATAGCTGTTGTTCTTCCTTCTCTGATGGTGTTCACCTCTGTGTACCATACTGAAAAGGCTGTCTGATTTTAGTCCTGGCAATGATGTGTTTCCCATAAATCTGTGTATCTATCCTGCTATCATGGGTAATGTAATAGCACAAATATTCCTATCTCAGTCTTCAGCCATGGAGCTTATGTTACTGGAATTAAATTTCTGAAAGGACTGCTCATTCAGCATTGCCTACTGCAAAAATGAGAATAATTCAAACTAATTATTCTTTATTGTTTGTCTCTTAGTTTGATTTGATACCACCTGCCCATATTTATAATTTCTCCATGTTTGGCTTCTTTTCTAGATATATTTGTTATCTTTCTTTCCAATTCAGTGCTTTCCCAGTGCTGGTGAATATTCAGTCTCTTTATTCGCTTCTAATTCTTATTCTTTGCTATAAAGGGAATATCTACTCATTCATCACAGAGGCACAGTTGTCTCTGGCTTCTCAACTGGGTATTGCTTTCCTTTGAATATAGAGAATGTGCATTCTAAATTCTTGTACACTGATGGGATCTTTTCTTTTTCTTTAATATGATCGTTGGATCCCATCTTCTGTGTTTTGGATTTTTTTCCTGAATGTCTACCTATCTGTGCATATGCATTATTGTAATTTATAGATGTTCATTCGTGAATGTCTACACGTGGGGATTTTTTTCCTAGCGCAAAATATTGCCCTATGAATTCCATCTTTGCTTTGCCATAGTTTTTTCTTTGACTGCCTCTGGTCTTGTCACCCTTGGCACTTCTTTTTTGTCTTTAAACAACATCCTTAGGCATAGATAGGGAGAGAGATCTTCCAAATTCAGATTATGTTTATCTAACAGATCATCTTATATCGTTGCTGTTCATGAATTTTTGTCTTTACTTAAAAGGCTGAAAATAAGATCTTTTCTTGTACCTTTGAAATCTGTTCCTCTTTGACATTACAGTAATAAATAACCTCAGATTGGAAAGCAGCATCAAATCCATATCCTAGGAAGTTTTCCACCCTAGGCGTCAGATTCCTGTTTGCTGCTGTCAAAGTAAAATGTTGCTCTTCCATGTAGTTGTATACATAAGCTTATTTCTTGAAACAAAAAGATGGAACTAATTTTTTCAAATACTCATAGTAATGCAATAGTAACACTCATTTGACCAGTTTTAACAAAAGAATAAATTTTTAGTGTCTCTTGGAGCTGGAAATACCATGTTTTCATTTTAGATTAAATCCCACTTTATTTTCTTCAACTCTGAGAAAAAAATTCTGCATTGCATAGCCAAAACTAATTAGCTCTGTATTCGCTTTCCATATGTAGAACACCAGTTTTAAGTCATTATTATTAACACTAATCACTGAATATTTAAGTATTACTATTCTTGAGTAAGTGTACAAATATTTAAAAGAAACATGGAAGGAGTTAGCTTAGTTAAAAATAGTTTTATTTAGGGAAAAATAGGTACACCAAAGCATTTTCACATGTGGTATTTTTCACAGTCAATTAAAATTATAATTTTTGATTGCTACAGTGTATATATTTTTATTTCATGTAGCATACATTAGAATTAGTAGTACAGGAAAGCCTCTGTTCCATATATGTTCTTGAGATTAATGTTTAAATTTCTGTATCAATATGTAGACAGCACCATCCAGTTATGTTCTTTTCATTTCATTAGTAATGTGAGGAAAAGTTATTTATATTAAAATGTAAATAATTTTCTAGAACAGCAACACTATATGGACTGAATAAACTTAAATATATGGAAACATTTTTTGTTTTCATACTTTTCTTAATGATATGAAATATTTTCTGAATTCTGTTTTATTTAGAGTTTATTTGTTTTTCATATAAGGATCCAAGTAATGGGGGCTTTTACTATTTTTCTCTCTTCAGTTTGGCCATGATTTAGCAGTTCTGCACCCTATACAGCTGTTTTTAGTTGTCTTTGCGCATAAAAATACTCTTTACTGACTTTATTGGTCTATGATGCTTGATACTTTATGTACTGAGAGTGGCTAGAAAATTTCTGTTCAGCATTCATAAGCAAGATCAAATAGTGTATCTCCCTCCTCCTGTGTCTGAAGTGTTCTGTCTCATGGAAAGTCACAAAATAATTTTCAACAGTTTAGAATGGATGAAGAGAAGGGGTTTTTTTGTCTGGCCTGCAGGTAATAGGCGTTCTTTTCAAGGTAATTGTGATGCTTTTCCATGTCCCTAAGCATGTGGTCACTCTTAGCTCTACTTGAAAAACTGTATTTGTCCATCGTAGGAAGCTTTTTTCTTTTGCTGAGGGTGACATTGCAAAGTGTACACCATTGAATATAAACACAGTAAATAACAAAAAATGTTAGCAACCTTTCTTTTTGATCTGTAATTTATGCTAATCTGTTTCCCTGGTTCTCAGAATAGTTTTTCATTGCAATAGGTTCTCCATCACATGAAAGAGCACTCAATTCTGGATGTAAACTTAGGTTTACGAGTTCAGTAAACAGCCACTCCTAACTTCTTTTGGACATTAGGTATTTTGTTTGAAAACTTTACTCATCCATGGCATAGACAAATAGATTGCCCATGCCACAGCTCAGTGGGTGCAGAGTTTCCCATTTATATTTGCACCTATAACTTTAGTTGAGGTAGATTATGTTATCTCATGCATAAGGGCAATGGAGCTGGTGAAGGGTCTGAAGCACAAGCCCTGTGAGGAGCAGCTGGAGGAGCTGGGGTTGTTCGGCCTGGAGAAAAGGAGGCTCAGGGGAGACCTTATCACCCTCTACAGCTGCCTGAAAGGAGGCTGAGCCAGGTGAGGGTCAGCCTCTTCTCCCAAGCAACCAGTGACATGATGAGATGATATGGCTGAAGCAGAGCCAGGGGAGGTTCAGTCTGGACATCAGGAAGAATTTCTTTGTGCAAAGGGGTTGTTAAGCATTGGAATGGGCTGCCCAGAGAGGTGGTGGAGTCACTATCCCTGAAAGCATTCAAGAAACAACCAGATAGGGTCTAGTTGACAGGGTGGTGATTATTTATTATTAAGACTTGGACTTGATGATCTTGGAGGTCTTTTCCAGCCTAAATGATTCTTTGATGATTCTGTATTCCTATGTTTTTATGACAGCCATTATATTTGTTATTTTTACTGTGCTGCCTGAAGAAAAAGAACAATTCCTGTTATTCTTTGATTTAATTACCTGACTTATTTTAAAGAATAAATGTAAATTGTGGTTCAGTTGCTGGAGTATGCCACAGCTGACAGCATTTAATTCTGCTCTCCTGTCTTTTCATCACATAAGCAGTAGCTGAATTATTTTGTTGACTTTATATTACATTTATTTAAAAATCAATAAAGAAGCCATATTAGGTTTGTGGGTTTTTTAACTGTGTGCTTTGTTTATTCTGTAATTCTGACTATGCTGACATTTCTCCTAAAAAGACAAACAAGCAACAACGAAAATGCTGTATATCCCTTGTTACTTTGCAGTAATGTTGGTTAAGGTATTTATTCATTAATTTGTTCGGAAGACTTTATGTTTGTGATGGAATTGCTTATACTATTGAGGTCAGTTAAACCTGAAGACATGAAAATTGGCAACTTTTATGTAAACTGCATTCATAACTGTTTTGTAATAACTGTCTGAAATAGTATGAGGAGTGTTTGTTGTAAAACTCTAAAGCCTTAATAATATTTGTAACTAACCCATATCATACTGTCAAAAGAAGGGATGTTTTTTTCTCTTAACAGTGACCTCATATGTTCTAACTAGCTTTTCCTTAAGTGAATTTATTTTGTAGAATAATATTTAAATGTAATGACTAATTATTTTTTTTAACATACACCATTTTGATTCCATTAGCTGACAACAGGTGTTTCAAAAACATGTATCACAATTAAATGCTTTGTCTCAGGGCAATGTGTTCTCAGGAAATTGATTTTTGAGTTACACAGTGAACATGGTAAGTCTGGGAAGCCTTTATATGCTACTAGTGCTATTTATTATCTGTCACAAAGGGAATGGACTTCCATGTTTTGGAATGAAGTCAGCCTTTGCTTTCTGATTGAAGAGAATCTGGATATGGTGATTCAAAAGCATAGTAGCAGTCACACTGTGGTAAATCTATTTGGTGCTTGTGCTTATGCTGGTGGCTGAGAAAATTGCTTTATCTTTCTTCTTGATCAACAGGAATGGACTAAAAGAAAGCACATTAATGCCTATTTCCATTATATCTAGGAAACAGCACAAAACATAACTGTTTATTTTGGCAGCAGTTTGTGGTAGCTATGAATAACTGTGGAGCCACCTCTTTTTTTTTTTTTTTTCTTGTAATTACACAGAAAATTTCTTGTACTGGTGTTTCATTGATTTTAAAAACCTTTTCACTGAATTTTGCAATGTCTTAGGCTTTTTGGTTTCTTGTGATGCAGTCACCTTTTAACAAACATTTCTACTTGTGGGATGTGTGCAAATGTTCTGATCAGTTTTGATTTGCCTATCTGCAGTTCTTCATATGATACCTTGTATACTAAGGGAAGTTCTCAAGCTGTTTAGATAATGATCCATTTTTTGGGGGGAGTGGTAACGAGTAAGATACTTCATGCACAGAAACTATATTAAATGTACTGGAAGTTCTTACTGTAACCAAAGATGTGGGAGAGAAAAGTAAGAGAGGAGCATGCCTGGAACGGTCAACAGGATCCTGAGAAAGGGATTTCAGGTGTAGTCTGGGTCTTTGTAGGTGATAAATCTTGAAGGTCTGGAGATGGCTTACTGAATGAGCTGGAGCACTGTGCACTGCAGCATGTGAAATCCTGAGCTGACTTCTCAGTAACTGGTAATGTGAAACATTAAAGCTCTATATATTAATTGTTCTAGACTTATTTTCACTTAAATACTACTACATGGAAGAATACCAGCAAAATGACTAAGCTAGATTAAACCCAAGTGCTGTCTTTGTGTTTAAATCTTATCATGTTTCTGGTTTCAAGTTAGTTATTGCTTTTTGTTAGTTTGTACACCTTGTTCCTAATTACAGCCAGCTATTAAGATTAATGCTTACCTTGAGCAACCAGTATTTGCCAGGTTTACCTTTTGTTTTGTCTGCCTGATGGATGTGCTGAAAAGAGAAGGTTTACAGGATTCCCCCTCAGAAGCAGGGAAGATTGATCAAGTGTAATGATAAGAACAGCAGCATCGTTTTGGCTTTACCAGGGGATAAAAGCTTATCAAAATGATATAGCTAAACAAAAGTGAAAACCAATTAGTCAGTGACTGTAGTTTTTCTTCAGGGATTTTGTTAACCCTTTATCACATGATTAAATTTCTGTCTCATACAACTGTTGAAAATGGGAAAATGTGCGCTATTTTTTTAATATGGGGGCTATTATATTTTGGCATTAACTTTTAATTTATTTCGCTAACAGATTGTCTCTTGCATTCCTAAAGTAGAGAACATTTACAGTCATTTCAGTGCAATAAACACACATTCAGCTCAGTGACTTACACCACAAGTTGAGTCAGAGGAGTTTTAAAATCTACCCCAGAGTAGATACAAAAAAGCTTTCAAGGTGCTTTTTAATCTTAGAACTGTGAAATTTGATGTTTCCTTACTTTGGTAGGCTGTGCACATGTATAGAGGTCTGCTTTTCCTTCTTTTATGTGAAGAGAGATATAGTCTGTAACAGGACAGTAATGCTGGCTTGTTCAGTTAGGCCATATTTTATTTTAATTATGTCAGAAGTTGAGCTAAAGTTACTAAAATGTTGTTGTATTCTTCAAGCTAAGAGATACCATTATCTTTAATTAAAAAAAAAAATTAAAATAAAAACACTACAGTTAAATAATCTGATTAAGTAATGATGTGCAGTCATAGATCTCCCTCCCTCTCTCCCTCCCTTTTTTCCAACTGTTGTTATTGGTACAACTGAAAGACTGAAGTCAAGTAACAGCTCAATCCTTTTGAAAAGCTGCATCAACAACCCCTTTAGCCTATGAATTTGCATGAGGTTAGGCGTGGTTGTCATGCTGGTGCACATGGGTAGCACTCCAGTGACCATGAAGGTTTTTATTAGGATTTTACTGGCTGCCCATGGTGCTTTTTGGGCAGTGTGGGATTTCTTTATCAGAGAGACAAGCAGCCCCTGTGTGGACAGGCACTCTGATACTGCAGCATAGACATGGCCATGCTACAAAAATCAAAGAATCTACCTGTGCAAGAGGATTTGAAGAGCACAGATGTGGTGTGCATTGCTTGTCAGCAAATGCTGAGATACTTGGGATGCTCCAGGCAAAGATATTTCAGAACACCTTGTGCAGGAAACACCATGGGTCAGTTGATTTTAATACTTTGTGATAGGTCATACATGGTGTTTCAGTTCAGGAACTCAGCTCTCAAGCTCAAGAAATAGTTTACAAAGTGAAGTAGGAGTTTATGTACCACTGCCAAGGTAGTCCTTCACCCATTTATTGGAAAGTAGAGGCTCCTGAAAAATCTTGCAGTTGTCATTACTGATCTAATGTCCCATCTAATTAATTTTCTTGATTTCTTTACAAATACTCTATATTCTTCTGTTGGATCACAAGGCATTGCTCCCCTAAAAGTGCCTTGACATCGCCTGCAAGTTTTAATGAGTCATAAATAAAAGCACTGAATAACATTCCCTTGTATTTTGTAAGGAGCTGTTTGCAATGAGTTCCCACACTGCATAATACATGAAAGACTTGTTAATTAATTGCCCATCTCATTTCTAAAGGTTCTTTCCAACACATCTCAAGGCTTGCTGGGCAGCTATTTTCAGCTGTGTCCCTTATCGAACGCATACTTGGGGAACTGAAGCTTCCCATTCACACTAAGTCTGGAATTTTGCATGTTTCTGTTTAATCATGTCAAACGAAGCTCTCACCCATACTGCCTTTGTAGATGATCCAAAATTAGAAGCTTGTTATAAATTGAATGTATCTACTTATTATATGGGCAATTAAATTGCCTTGATAGAAAAAACGAGCATGTAACGTTTAGGACAGGCAAAGTTTATTTTTCTGATTGTTGTAATTTTTGAGTTTATATACTCTTTGGAGATTATATTTTAAAAACAGTAGCTTGTTGAAAGTATAATAATTAAAATTCTGAATATTTAAAGAAGGTTCCAGCTGGAGACAAAATACTGAAAGAGTTAGAAAAAATACCAGGTTTTGTCTTTAAATTATCCCCAAATAAAACTTTTATCTAATGCTTTTTATTTCTTTGTAAGACTACATATTAAACCTTTACTGTAGTGGTGATGCTTAACTAACAGTCATGTTTCCTGAAATTCAGGAGAATCGGAAGCTGTAGATTAGAATAGTCTGTTAAATGGAAAGCCACATTTTAGTTTGATGATAAGACATTATTTTATTTAACCCAGGTTGCTATAAATATTATATATGTGTATCTTAAAACTGAAACAAGTTATGTAATAAACTACTAAAAAATGAGACTTCAGAAAAGGCTGAAATAAGATTTTCAGAATTTATTCCAGCAACTATTCCTTCAACAAATGTTCTTAATAAAAATCTAACCTGCATTGTTCCTTTTTGTCGTCCTTTGTTTTTTCTCCCAAAGCTAAATGTGCCAGGCATTGTAACGAATTCATTACACATAGATGTCAGAATTGGCTTTGGCTCTTCACATTTGCTAACAGGCAATGAACTAGAACAATTGGCAATCTATGCAGATTTCTTACTGTGAAGGCAGTTTCTTTAATTTGAACAGATGACCTGAGGACAGGGTCCATTAGCATGTCCATAGTTGGTGTGCAAAGGGGAATTTAGCCAGAGGAGCTTCTTAATATTTTTTCTTTTCTTTCATTTGACAGAAATAGATGACATTTGATTTTGCAATTACTTAAAGCCAAGAGCACTTTTGTCAAGGACAGTGTTTCACTAACAGAAAACCCTAAATAATCTTGACACCAAAATCTAGAAGTATGAATTTTTCATGTGAAGTATCTTTGCTGGTAAGTTGTATAATGATCATCCCACAATATACCACAAATAAGTTGCTTTTGGACTGAAAATAGTAAATAGCAATTACAGAGCATAGGGATCAGAACCTGGAATGTGACACTGTCTTTAAAATATAGTTCTGTAGGTAACGTAGGCTAATTCATTTGCATCCTTCCCAGGCATTACTTCCTGAAAATTTCACCTTCAGTCATCTTCATAATTTTCTATTTTTCATTGTTATCCAATATAAGGATTTTTATCTCATTATTCCACCTATCCAGTTTTGTTTTGTTGAGATTGAATACAGTTTTTTGAATAGCAGTGAAAATACCTGGAGTAACATTTTTTACCCGAAGGGTCAAAACATGGTGTGTGAATTGCACATGGCTATTAGGATAATTTTTGAAGTGCTGACAGCATAATATAAAATAGGAAGACATGATCCATGTTGTAAAACAGTTTGTAAGAGTTAATTACTACCTCTGGCTAAGCGGGAATGCAAATGGGAAAACCCCTCTCCCCCACCCCACTTCATAATTTGTAGTTAAAACTTTCCTTGGGTGGTAGATATTTGTGTAAGTGTTCAGGTAACACAAAGATAAATAGAGACAAAAAATAGAAAAACTGAAAGGAAGATAGAAGAATCACAACAATCTGAAGGATTGTGTAGTTTCTGTGCCAAACCCTGTGTTTCAAAACCCTAGAGTTTCTAGGTGCCCTACATGAGTTCCTAACCTCTGCCTGTAAGCTGTGGTGCTGCTTCCATTGCCTTCTTTGTTTCATAATTTTAAGTAGGAAGGTAAAAAAAAAAGAAAAGGAAAATAATACATTTTGCTTCCCATGCTGTATAAATGTTAGGATAGGATTGTGATTGTCATCCTGTCCATGGTAACCTCCAAGCTTAGCTATCCTGAAAGAGTTTTACAAAGGGGGGATTCTGTGTTTTCTATCCCTTTTAAGGATTTAGAACATTTTACTCAATGAGCATAAAGGAGTACATTGTAATGCTGAAAATCATTGTGAGAAGACAAACTGTGTGTCTTTAATTAGTTCCTCTGTAAATGGACTACTAATGTAGAAAATACGGAAAGAGGATCTATTTCACTAACACGAGTATAACACGTCTGAAGATATTTTCATAAAGGCTGGCTATTTTCAGTTCTTATGAAGTGCTACTTGCAGGAATAATGGCCACCCTCTTTGTAAGCAGACTTATTTGAAGACTGATGAAATATGGAAGCAAAAACTTTTCATGAAGTCACATTTTTAAATCCAGTACACTGAATCTTGTTCTGTTTTATTCAAATTTTTCTCATATTCCTTTGACATATAATAAGATTTTCTTCTCAAATAGAATTTTGAGTGGTCTCTGTGCTTTCTCTGCTGGCTCCTGAAGACTTGTTTGCACCCAGAAAATAATTCTAAGGTTTCAATTTCTTTCCCTTTCTTGCCCACATGAAGCAAAAAATCTGTTCAAATACCCATACTTGTGTCAAAGTTTAAAAGGAAGAAAACCTTTTTCTTGTCCTGAATTTTTTTGCGTTTCTTCTTTGCAGAACTTTTCATTTTATCAACTTATTGCTGATTTTAAAATTTCCTGGATATACTGGAACAACAGAAGACATTTATTTTTATAAAAGAAAACCTAGAATTATATGTGCTGCAGATGGAATTCCTTTTTAAAACTCCATCTCATTCAAACATCTTGGTTTAGCCAACCTTAAGATTAAATGAAGTCCAAAATAGAGACCAGTGCTAAAAACATTCATCTGCTCAAACACAGTGGATAAACTGGAAAGAATTGCTACATGTATGTGTTCCAGTTCTGAAGAAATGGAGACTTGAGTAAAACACTGGACTTCATCAGAGTGTTAATAATCACTTGATAAGAGAAATGAAACTTTCTGCCTTTCAGCAAAAAACACCAACGAAATCAATAAGAAAATAATTGTGGTCAAAATGAACTCTGTAGAAAATAGGTTTCCTATGCATTTGTCTCTGCTTTTGGGTTTTTTTTTCATTTGTTTGGGTTTTTTTTAACTCGGTCCTAATTGTGTTTTTCCAGATCTAAATTCATCTCTACTTTGAAACTATTAGTTTTTTTAACTTTTGCCCTAACCCGTTGCATTTCTTCTGAACACATAGTGTTTCCTGCATGGTGGTGGATGTCTAATATTTGTCTTTGGCACATAAATCACAAGTAAAAATAACAGAATGGATCTTGTAATTTCTGTTTGGTTCTTGAGTATACAGTGGTAAAAAACATTACCAGAAAGATGGTAATCTCTATTCTCCATACAGCCTTTGCAAATTTTTTAGTATTAGTGTTAAAAATATGAATTATTATTTTCTGCTTTCCCTGATGGTCATGAGATAGTGAAATGATGATCTTTTGACTGAGATATTCTGAGAGTCTGAGACAGTCAGTTGGGAACGACTCACTTGTTTTTGTGGTTGGGGTTATTTTTGGTTTGGTTTGGTTTGGGTTTTTTTTATCAACTTTGTAAATGAAAGGACTACTGCTGATAAATTGTTTAGATACATATTCAGAAAGGCTTATTAGGAAGCTCATATCTTTCTTTTATATGTATATTTTATAGTATTTTCTCATATTTTCTTTTATATTCTCATGAATATAGAATTTATTAAGAAAAAAGAAGAGACTATTTATTTATCCCTACTGTGTTATGAAGTGCAATAATTGGTTATCCCAACCCAAAGTTTAAATTCAGATCTTACGTTGAAAAAAGGAGAAGCAGTAACGCTGCTTTTTGCACTGCTGGTGGTAGTAGAAATTAAACTGTTGACAAACTAAGGACAGATAGCAGTACTTAGGTGTGAAAACAAGCTGTCATTTCTCTAGATCTTTATTTAGTGCATAATCACAGAAGGTCTGTTGTAAGGGGATTACACAACTCTGTAAATGAAGCTAGAGAAAATGAGAAAAAAATTGCCATCTCCACACCAACTGTTAAAGAAAGTTTAGGGTGGCTTGTTTTGCATAATTTTCAAAAGAATGAACATAAGGAAGTCATAAGAAAGATTATTCAGTCAACTGGTGCAGGATTTGCTAGAAAAATTGATTGGACAACTAATTCACCTGCAGGTTAATTTTGTAAACTACATCCTATGCAAATGATTGATCTAACTTACCAATTTTTTTAAAATAAACTGCCTCGGGAAGGATGCATGAGTAATGCAAAATGGCATAGCAAAACTATGAAATTATTTTTATAATACAGAGATTACTAGAGCAGTAGTACCAAAGTGCACTGCATGGAATTGACTCATGGTGGTAATTAACAAATGTAGCAACTAAGTGTGTGGCCATCAATCATCCCAAAGAATTAAAGAAAAATCAATTAACAATTTAATTAAAAGTCATTTGATGACCTCAGTTATTCTGTTTAAATAAGATCATAAATTCACTTCCCAGTTTAGAATTCAGACCAATTATTTAATTAAAATGCCAATGAAATATTGACCTGGTTAAACCTTTATTCTAGGTGCTTTAAATATAGATTACCAAATTATCTTAACAGCTTCATATCCCGTGAGATATGAATAGCGTGTTCCTTTCATTTTATAAAATATTTTTACTGATGATGAATTGTTATGCTATAATACAGAAAACTTTTCTGGGAGAAGTGTGCTCAGGCCTTTTTTGTCTGTTCCACAAATTTTTAGCTGTTACTTTCTTGCACTCATCTACAGTTAGTGCATATGTTCTTTCTCCTTCTGATGAGAAGGCACACTGGAAGTTAATTTTCTGGTTTTTGTTAATTCTTTTCCAGATGTCTTTGCTGCTGTGGGTTGTTCTTTTCTTATTTACAAGAGCAATCTCAGTTCTTCATTGAGTTCTGTCTCTTGTCTTTGGGAATTTCTGTTTTCCTAGATTCAGATTTTGAATCTGCAAGATGCTGTTTAGTCATCTAGGCTGTTTTGTAAAGGCAAATAAAATATTTAAAAAATGAATGTTATATTGTTTAAAAATATAAATTAGTTAACTAGTGTGGTTTTTGTTTGATTGGTTTTTAACTTAATTTTTTTAAGTTCTCTGGAGTTGTGGACTTCCCTCTTGCACTTCCATCTGCCCATATTTCTACTAGTAGAGGTTAAAAAAAATACTTAATGTTAAAAGCAGCATTAAAACTTTGAATGCTTTCATGTTTTGAGCAAAGAAAATGGAGAAGAAAAAGATAGTCTATAAAAGAAAACAGTATGTTATCACTCCTGACATACTTAAGATAGTGGAGAACCTAATATGAAAGAAAAAATTACCACCCTTCCTGTCTCTGCATTCTGCCCTGGCCACAGAAGCCTCTGCAGTAATGAACGTTTCCTCACTGCTGGAGTACATGTTCCTGATAACAGAAGGTTATCAGCATGATCACCACTTGTCCTGAATGGGAAGAGAGGAACTTGATCTAATTAATTTCCTAGGTGTCACTTGGTGCTGGGACAAGCACAAACGTGTCAAGCAGAAATGGAGCATCGAAGCTAACAGCAGCTAGTTAACAGTTAGCAGTGGGTCTTTGCCACTGTAAAATCTATTACAAAACTTGGAGAGATCTTTATTCATTTCTCTTGAGTAAATTTCAGTTCATCATTCTTTGTATGCGTATGCTGAGATATTTCTAAACAGGCCCTGCTCATCAACATTCATGGGGGTGGGAAATAGAAGTTGGACTCATGATCGTCTACATTTTAAGTGTCCCTTTATGCCAGTGAAACCAGTTTGAAGGTTCTGTTTTCACAGTGGTCACCAGTAAGACCTGGACTCAGTGTTACCCTTACTAAATTGCTTGAAAAAATCACTGAATTTGTAATACAAATAAATCATCAACTTCAGTGCCCCATCTTCCCCCATGCCTCTTAAAGGTGACAGAAGTATGCAGTCTTCTGTCTGCACAGCTCCTGTGTGTACAGGCACTCTGTCCCTGCCCATCATTCCACACATAGCAGGTTTTAAGTACAAAGAACGCAATTTACACAATGTCAGTTTTACAATTCCCTTTGCTGACACAGGAAAGTAACTTTTTTTTTTTTTTTTGAGATTTATATTGCAAACCAAGCTTGAACTATTTTTACAAAGCTCTAATGGCTCCAACTGATATCCATGAGGACTTACACTGGAAAATTAATAATTCAAATATTGGGTTTTTTTTTCTTGTATGGAAGTTATTCATTAAAACTTTTTGTGTTTAGACTGTTAAAAATGGGGAAGGTACATAATGTGGTATCAGTCACTGACCTATTGAAGGTCACATTAAATATTTTCCATGAACAAATAGAAACGTTAATGAATTAATGTCCTGGTCTTTGGGGACTAGGAGCATCCATCCTTCAATACATGAAAGCAAATTTAACATTCACAGCTCTCCTTTCTTATGTTGCATTTGTGTACAAAAATCCAACAGGTGTCAAAATGTACAGCCAGAGAGCTAACGTGTTTTTTTTCTTTTAACCAAAGTAAATAGGAGTGTAAAATTTTATGAGAGTTGAATTATAAACAGTATGGACACACACAGTGTGCTTAGTAGTTGTACTGCAGAGTATACAAGGTACATATGCCATGGTACATTTGGTATTTCAGATCAGTTGCTATTACATCTTGATGTCCTAACTAAATATTGCCCACAGTATATGTAGTTTTAATGTACCAAAATATACTTGAAAGGTGATTAAATTCATTGTCATGTGCTTTGTAACATTTTACATCCTCTTGTCTGTCAATATGTCTTATGGATGTGCTCACCTTTGAGCACTTTTAAACATCTTGTTTCTTTTAAGCAATCATAGTCAACTGTTGCTTGTCCGTTTTTATTTCACTTGTAGACCTTTATATTGCACCTTGTCATTAGCTGATGCTTTACAATTTATTTTATAACACTGAACTATATGACAAGGACTGTATCTTTCAGGTTTTTTGCACTAATCCAGAATGATGTACTGCCTGATTTTAATAGACCAGGTCATGAGCCAGGCTTGGTTCTGCTAGCTGGAGTTTATTTGTACTGCTATAAAATGTGCATTTATTCTTTTTTTTTTTTTTCTGCCTCTAAATGGCATGGTTTTGTGATTGCGCGTTTTCATTTTGACTGAAATGTTAAGTTTAAAACTCATTTTACCATAAGATTACAAACTCTGCTTTTCTTTTATGATTTCTTACTTCAATTCTATCTTGCTCTTGGATCGCTGAAATGTGATTTTTAAATTTTTAATTTTTTTTTTTCTGTCTAGACCCTGTTGATCTAAGTTGTTTAAATAAGTGTCTGGCTACAGTTGAATAAAGATATCAGTGCTGCTGACAAGCAACCGTTCTGGTACTAGCTTCTCTGTCATCCAGACCCATAACAGTACTGTGAGAAAACACAGCAATAGTTTATCATTGGAAGAACACAAATTCCTTTTTGCTGCATGACAGTCAGCCTAAATTAAGCAGACAAAGACGGATTTGTGCAAATTTGTGCACTGAGGCTGTGCCAGTACCATAAGTACCAGGTACTGTAGCATATTGAGGACCAGGATATGAAGTCCTGACTCTGTGCCCTTTCTTGCTTTTCCTGCTTTACCCCCTGCTATTCTGAGGCTCTTTGTGTACTATACTGATCAAAATGTGATAAAAATTTTCTAAAAAAAAAATAGTTTTCCCAAATGCAGTTGTAAATCCTCTTTTATCTCTTAATTACATAAAATTTGGGATTTTTTTACTGTATATAACTTTGTTGCACTGAGGATCTTTTCCTCGCAGTTTCCCAAGATAGTGAAAATAATGTGTTCTCTTCTAAACCACGTCCAAGCATAGAAAAATTTTCAGTTTTCCATAGATCACAGTTTTGTAGGTTTTTGTTTGGTTTTTTTAAGAAATGTCAAAAAATGATAAATGTATTTAGCAAAGTAAGTTTTAGAAAGGTAGTTTTTTTTCATAAAATTTTGTTTGTAGGAGCAAGAGATTAATAGAAAAATTCTATTGCATTTCTTGGAAATAAGAATTTAGTAATTTTTAGTATTTTAGTAATTTTCTATGCCATTTCCTTATGTATGAACCTTTTCCATCACTTCTGATGGAGTCTACATCTAGCTCCTTTTATTTTGAACAGTTTTTGTTCTGTATTAAACTTAATCTTAGCTATTTATGTGTAGTCGTACTTTTCTTCATCTTACAATATAAAAGAGGATTTATTTGTTACATTATCTTCTACATTTCTTTATATTCCTTTATATTCCTTTTACCACTGCTATAAGCATTAATTTTGTGAAGTATTTTAGCATATGTTCTCTGTGAAAGATGTAATATTGTATTGAATTTTATTGTTCCCTTTAAGTTTTTGAAGACATCCTCTTAAGTGTAGTAAATTGTTTTAATGTATGGCCATGAGTATTAAAAATAATATGGTAACATAAACTACTAGGAATATATATTTATCGCAAAAAGTTTGGTGATAATTATCTTTCATACTGTGTGATGAATGTTTCAGGATGTAAGTGATAGCAATTTCTAAGTGATAAATCTCTCAGGTTTTATAAAGGCTAAGAGCAAAACTTTTGCATCAAAAGCTGTCATTCTCTGCTGGTACAGCTATTTGTTAAGGCAACCTGAAAAATAAGTCTTTCTTTATAATGACATCTGAAGTTTCACAGCATGATTATTTTATTAGTATTTCATTTTATTTCATTTTATGAACAGACCTATGGTGAGGATAGTTTATCTAGCTTCAGCCTTATGTGGAGGTCATTAATGTGGCAAAAAAAAAAAAAAAAAANAGCTGTGGATTGTATTTCCACCACATATTGAGAGAGAGGTGACAAAAGCTTTGCCTTTCTACTGCAGTTTTCCTTGAAGTGCATGTGAATTTCATTAATCTGAAGTTTCATGGTATACTTTTTCCATCATCCTTCCTGTACGGATAATACACATGAAAATTTGGACATATTTAAAGTATATAAGTAGAACTTTCCTAGATGAAATTTTGATCTTGAAAACTTCTAGAACCAGTAGGGTTTTGTTACACAAAGGCCACTGCTTTTGCCATTAATCATAACAGACTGTGCCTAGAGCTATTGTTGCCTTTTCCATGTGAATTATTAAAGATATAGGAACACGAGGAGTATTTATTGTTGATCATTTTATCAAGTCAGAAGGGCAGGAACTATTTCTTTGGACTACAGCAAAAGGCATGTTTTTCCTGTCTTCATTTACTGTGAGCTTCTACTTAGTGCTTTTAGAATGCATGAACTTAAAACCAATCTGCTGTTAAAGGAGGATTTGATATACCAATTCAATTGCTTAATATTAGTGTTCATTCACAAAAGTATCTTCAGAGTTCTTTATGCCAATCTATGTCATCTGAAACTCCTTGCATATTTAAGCAGTTCTTCTCTTCCTCTGTATTTTTAGAAGCATAGGGAATGTCACCACAATCTCCTAGGGGCTATTTGTTAGATAAAGAAACAAATACTTGGCTGCCTTTTTATCTTAATTAAATCATCATTGATGGAATGATGTATTGATTTATAGCTCACAGACATGCCAGGATCTTGAGGTTGTAAGTTCAAATGATAAAATTACTTTTTTAAAACAAAATGAAAATCGAATAGCAATATTACTTCCCCAAAAAGTTCATTGTTCTCTTTCTGTTGGGTTTAATTAGTTGAACCACAGCCAGAAGAAAAAATAAAAAAAGTATAATCAGCAGTCATAAGAAATACATCATTTATATGACAGATAAATACTGATAGTGAAGAACTGCTGAGACAGTCCAACTGTGGCCCCTTAATGATGCCTGCCCAAGTCACTGATCAGGTGGATAGGATTTTTGTGGGGAAGGTATTTGTGAGAATGCTGGATGCTATACTAGGATGTACCAATTAAGAATTTCCAGGAAATTTGCAGAATTATATATTAACAGGAAATACTAATTGATGCATCCAATGTCTGTTGCCATTCAGAATAGAGCATTTTTATTTGAGACTGACTAGCAGGGGTTCCTGTGAAACGCCAGCTGGATTTGTGTGTATCCAAAGAGGAATATTTGCCTATTCAGTCTCAGGTACTTCTGAATTAGACTTGAGCAAAAGTACATTGTGGGGCAGAGGGAAAATAGGTTTCTTCAGAAAATTCCAGAACAGATTGGAACCATAGACATGAATTGATTCCTACAGATGAGACTGGAGTAACTTTGAAACCCATCACCACTCAGTGTTTCTGTTTCTTTGAGCCTGAAGAGTCAACAGGTAAATGAGTGCAAGTGCTAACTACATCATTCTCTTGTGCACCCATTGAACATGATCACATGGCCTATGGGTGACATTCTAGATTTATATGTGCATAATAACATATAGATATGTATATGTTATATTATTAGTATCTGTTCTTCAATCTTGGTTGAATGCCATCAGTTCCACAGTGAGATGCTATTTTTGTTAGTCAATCCTTATCAGTCTGGGGATGCAGATGTTCCCCAAAACATGTATATAATGCCCTTTCTGTCAGTGTCAAACCAGAAAGGTTTTAAACTTACCGTATATGCTAAAAAATTAATTGCATAGTGACTTGCAGATTATGTTTATACAGGGACCAGTGATGTGACCTGACAGACAGAGATACTACCAAGATGTACTCTTGTAGTTTTAAAAATTTTTGTGCCACACTTACCAGCTTTATTCAGCTATCTGAAATTCAGTGCTTGGGCCTATAAGAGAATTGCAAGTGAGAAGGTATCTCATCATTGAAATGAACTGTGAAAATACAGTATTAGAATATTCATAGTACTTAGCAGTACAGTAGCTGCTAAGGCATAGATGCTCTTTGCTTTCTTTGTGCCAGAGTAGAACTTGCGTTTGAAAAATTTGTTGTGTGCAGTGTCTCTCATAAGTTCAGTTCCCCTTTTTAAGGTGTCTTTACTCTCAGTATTTGCCTAATTTAGGAAGGATTTTCTTTTTCATGTTGTCAGTGTGAAATCAAAGTTTATTTCTCTGTGATATTTCTACCAATGTAAAACTTGCTTTCAAGAACAGCATGTGTTTTTTTTCTCCATGGATCAAGTGAAAAACAGCTTTTTCTTTTCAAGGTGATAATTTATGCATAAGGTGATGTAAACAGATACTTATATTGCATACAATAACTTGCAGATTTTCCCTTAATATGAAGATCCAATTAAGCATTGCCACATTAGATGCTAAACCCTCTTATGGATAAGCATAATTTAAATTATTCTATACCTTCCTCTGAGAAGAAAAATCAGGAAAATAAATTTATTTTTATCTAGAAAGAGGGCTTAAATTAAATATTACAGACATTGAAAGGAGATTATAGTGATTTTATGCATCTGTAATATTTTAAACTGTATTTTTACATTTGTTCAATATTTTAGCTTTTACGGTTTTTACAGGCTTTCAGTGAATCCTTTTGCTAAATGAGGACAGTACACAGTGTTGGATGAAACATGAGAATGTTGTTTTTCTGAAGGAAAAAACAAAAGACCATTAGAGCACTTTCATTTCTCACATGCTATTGGTTTAGGAGACCCTCTTTCAAAGGACTCTAAATACACTAACTTTGAGAGCTTGCAACAGTGTGTTGTCTATTCCAGAGCTTTATTACATTTTTTTCTCATGGGCATGCATCTTACAGCAATTTAAGGCTATTTCGTCTTGACCTGTTCATTAGATATGTTTTTCCTTTACATATTTTAGAATGGCTCTTGAACTGCAGCTCAGCTTTTTTAGTATATGAGAGCATTAGTTTGGGTTTGAGAATAAGTTAATTAGGAAGATATCCAAAACAATAAATAATAGCACTAAGATGGTGACAATGATTAGAGATGGTATTTGGAGCCTTCTCTTGGGCCCATGGTGGGATGGTCTGAGGTCTCTTGGAAGTTTTTTTTGTTTTCCAGGGTGCTTCCAGGCATGTGTGAAGTCCAGAGAATAATGTCAGTCTTAGTATTTCAGGTTCAAGCAAGTAAATTTAGGCCACACAAGCTGCTGGGCTGCTGAGTGGGGCACTGGTGGTTTCGGGGCCAGGCACATGCATTTCAAATTTCTGAATGTGAATTTCACTGGGATTTAAAATGTATTAAATGTGTGAGTGACAGAGCAGGCATCTAGATTGTTAGTGAATTGCAGGCTGGTATATAGATCACATAACTGTATTACAGGTCCTGTTATTGTATTTAACTCCTAATATAAATTAGGTGATTTGTTCAGGTACATAAACCAGACTCAATTAATATATTTTTTATATTATTAAATTTGGGGGAGAGTCTAGTATTTCTGAGATACTTTGCCAGAGATTGAGGCCAGGAACTATATTCTGTCATGAGAATTGAATTCTCTGAGAATTTTGCTCATCCAAAGTGAGAGAACCAAAACATAGATAAAGTTTTGAAGAGTCTGAACTATAAATTAAAAAGTTCCCTCCTCCTGTTGTATTCTATAATGGATTTTAATTGTAAAAAAAAGTAGATTTTTTCAGAACTAATTTAATGACTAAGTGTCATAATTAGAAGATATGAAAAAGAGCTGCACTAGAATGCTCTCTCAGCAGAGAATTCCATTATAAATAAAAATATGCACTTGGCTTAGGTAAGTACATATATCAATATTAACAGGCATTTAAAATCTTGACTTTAATATGTTTCATAAATTTCCTTCTGCCAAAGGTGGAAGTCTGTAAGCCACTAGTAATGCTTTTGAAGCAAAGTAATACAGAAAATATAGTATAGTACTCCCAGAAGATGAAGGTGTGAATTTTCCCATACATCATCTTAATGGCAACATTTTCTGTGAAATGACATGGGGCACTCCTTTCATATTTCATGACTTTTATTTGCCCAGCTTCAAAATGCCAAATGTGCCAGTGAACAGCACTTTAATATTCATGGATTTCTGGGATGGCTTTGACAGTTGTCAGCTAGAAAAATGGCTTAATTAGGAGGAGTATGACTTGCGATTTCCTCTTCATGCTCAGCCACATACACAAACATGCAACATATAGCACCACGTTTGTCTTCCACAGAAAATATACAGTTCACAAATGAGAGTGTTCTTTTCCCATCACACTTGACTATGTTGATTGAAAATGAATTTTCATTTGTTATAATTGCTGGAATACCTTAGAGGAAAATATGCTCTAATTCAGAGGGTAAAAATCCTGATCAGCACTGAAACTGATGATTTAATATTGTAAATATGACTAAAGTAGCATTATCATTAATTTAAGTTATCAAAGAAGAAAATAGAAAGCTAAACTACAGGCAGTCATTTTCCAGGTAGTTGAGTTATTTGTGTAAGAAACAAATTTTTGAAAAGATTAAAGAGAAAGCAGGAGTGTTTTGAAACAATGGAAGTTCTGGTGGGTGATCATTTTCATACTGTATTGTAACAACAGGAAAGCATAAACTAAACAAAGGTTTAGAAATTAATTGGATTAGTATGCAAGAAAAATGAAATGTTCTTAGAGGAGGAAACAGGGTGGACCTAAGACTTATCCTAGTGGTTGAAGCCCTGAACAGTTTGGATTTTTTATAACATTACACACACCTTCAAGAATAAGAAAAAGACTGTCAGTATGAAAAACTTGGAAAGTATCTATAATATCAGCTCCTTCTAGTTTGTCAAGTACTCACTCAAAGTGAGGTGTGAACATTTGTGTTAAAGAAAATGCGTTGTTTGGACTAGAAATACCTGATATAAATTAAGCATGGAAATGTAGGAAGTTAAGAATCTAAGCATCTTCAAGGAAAACTTTAAGTGATCAGATAAAGTCAGAAATAGTGTATTTTGTAAACAATGGTTTAAAAAACGCCAGGAAGCTCACTTTTAGTGCTGGCAAAAATATTTTTTAAAGGATCCTGAGTCTCTTGGGAGTGTAAATAGACTGACAAGACTTTAGGGTCTCTCATATAACTTTATTTAAAGGTATATAGCCAGATGGAAAAGCATAGTCTATCATTAGATAACTATTTTTAACTATCATTAACTTAACTCTCTTTCAGTGAAACGAAAATTCCGTGTTTGAATTCTATATGGATTTTCTTGCACTTGGAACTCTGGTTCTATAAAAACTTTAGGCAAACTGGAAAAGCTCAGGCAAACTGAAAAAGCTGTTTTTGGTTTTCTTTTGTTTTGTTTTTTAAATTAGATCTCAGTTTTAATTACCAGGTTAGATTCAAACATGAGCAGGATTTAGAGATTTATCACTAGAATTTAATGAGTTCCACTGTCTAGCTTGAACCAACAGCTAACTACTTTAAATTTTTGCAATTAATGAAATTTCTTCCCTATGTCTGAAGCACAAGTTAGACGAATTTTTTTGCAGCTTTAGGTCTCAATAAGAATTAAGATCACAAGTCAATGCTGATTTTGTGATCCAAATTGCATCATGAGAGGTATACATTTTAAAGTTGTTCTCAACCCAGGTTGTGATTCTATTTCACTGGTGCCTCTAATAGTGTGCTGTACAGAGGTGTTTTTTTCTCCCTGCATTTTATTCAGTGCTTAATTGTCCTCATATCAATTGTAGATTCTCACTTAAGGAATTCTGTGAAATTGTGTATGTAACTTGCAGATAATTGTCTGGGTTTACAATACAGGGTGTGATAAAAGGTATCTATTCTATCACCATCTGTTGAGTGTGGGGGTGTGATGCTTCTCTCTGTGGGAGATATTCTCCTAATGGGCCATCCATTGAAACCAGGCGGGACATTGTTCTTTATCTTTTCACAACCCATCCTTCCTCCAGTGAGTCATTTTCTGCTAA
>PYHW01010620.1:10408333-10453810 GCA_013186435.1 Turdus rufiventris | reverse complement strand
TGGGAATTTTTTGTGAATTTACAAGTGATTTTGTTAAAAGAAATAGTATATATCAGTGGAGATTCTTGAAGTTTAAATTACAATCTAGCATGCTCTATTTAGAGCATGCAGTACTTAGTATATGTTCAGAAAACAGCACAAGACGGGAAGAAAGATGGAACTTGCTGCTGTTATGTGGTGTATGCACTAAAAATTATGAAAGTGTAAAATGCACTGGGCTTTCACTCATTTTCACTTCTTAATTTTAGTATAACAATAATCAGTTACAATAGTCATTAATTAAAGGGGGAAAAAATGCTGCACCAGTTAGCATTGAAATAAAAATATTAAAAAACTGTAATTTGAGAGCAGTTGATCACAGCAGTAACATTTTCAGTGATGTACATTACCCTTATGGCTCTGTAATTTTCTATCAAGCTTCTGTCTTTCTTTATACTACTGCATCATATACTTGGTCAAGTTTGGTATTTTAGGATTTTCAGCAGATCTTAAATTTTAGCCTTTTTTATAGTGAAGTAGAACATATGGAAGGAGGGGATTTGATTTTTTTGATGACAGGCTTAATTTGTGTGTAGCTGTTTTTGGGTTGTTGTGTTGTTTTATATAAGTAAGAATACCTACTTTTACAGATATATATATATAAAATTGTATAATTATGTTGTTATTAATTTTAGGTAAGAATAAGACAATGAAACATGAAATTTTAGGAACATATATCAAAGGCAGGTCCTTTTCCATATTATTAGTCCATTTTATTAAGAACCTTCCATATTATTAAAAAAAGACATTTGTTTGAATGTATTAATTTGAATATTAGCAAGCAATGATAGATAATGAGTCATGCTATTGAATGGAGCACTAGCATTACAGTGAGACAAATCATCAGGTACAGCCTGCACCAGGGGCTGTTTTTGACCTTTTGTATAATGATGAGTTTCTTAAAACTGCAGGAATGTGAGCTTACAAAGGGAAAATTGCAGTTTGCATGTGTACCTTCTCTATTCCTTGGTAGCATCAGGAGGGATTCTTGGAAATTATCTAAAATGTTGGTAGGTATGAAGTCTATGAAGATGAGGAGATGGACTTTACGAAGTGGGCTGAACATGTAAATCCAAGCCAACACCTTTTATTTGACAATGTATGAGTTGTGATGAGAAACTCAACAGAACTGCACAAAAATAATGAGGTTTCAGTTTATGATGTTTGAGAAGGCTGTGCTGAAGACTCAGCAGAGAATTTTGAATTCCAAATAAGGTGTTTAAATAATAGATGGTATTGATTGCATATACTTTGCCTATGTAGTAATTTCCCCACATCTGAAGTATGTGCCTATCCTTCTTTACAAAGATGTGGTACAGGCTTATATGTGATGTGACTCTAAAATGCTATACCATTTCAGTTATTTATTGAGGTCCTTAGTCTTGATGAACGCTCAAAGCTGGATCTCTTTGCTCTTATTTCATCTGCTCTGCAGTCCTTATCTCGACAACAGCCATCTCTGGTCTGCATTGCACCTTCTCTCCGATGTCCTCCATCCCTTCAGAGCCTCCCCTTTGATTACTGATTGCTTTTTTTTATTATTAACTAATGCCCATTAATTGCTGTGGGTCTCTGGCACAGTCATCCAAAGCAGTCTGCCAGCTTCTCCCTCTCTTCTAACCTTAGTTCCCCAAAATGTGCATTGGCCTTTTGTAGCTATTTAAGATTGCCCTGAAAACTGTTGGGACATCCCCATTGCTGCACATGCATCATCACTATTTGCTAGGACACCCTCTGTTGCCTACATGCAGAGATGTTTTTTATGTGGTTGTCACCAAATTAAATCAGAGCAATCAGCAAGTAGAAAATAGAAGAAAAAAACAACCAATAAGCTGTTATCTTACAGCATCTCTTCTTTCTTGCCATACCTGCATGATTGTTTTTCAATTACTGCAGTATGAAAAGTTTCTAGTATGTTCTGGCTCAGTTTACTTCTTTTAGGTTGTGTCCTAACATTGTAGCTAGTTGAATAGTAAATCTCCAGAAAAGCCCACTACCTATCTACCTACTTATCTTTGTATTTTCAGTTAATTCAGCTAGATGTTGATGATAATTAAGTGGCTGTGCTTGTTAGCAGGGCAAAAGTTAAGTATATAAGTAATAAACAAAAAGATATGCAAAGAGCTAAGTTAGGAGTAGGGATATAATTTAGAAATTTATCATAAAGCCCAGATCTTGTCATTATGCTGAAGAATTAAATGGAAAGGTCAATACTTTGATATTCTCTTTGCCTCATCACATATGCTATTAAATGTCAGGGCTTTACTAATGCGCATACTAAACTCATCTCCCATATTTTGGTCTCTCAGTCTTTGTCAGGGCTGTTGTTTTTCCAAAGTGGCAGAAGACAGTCCATGTTTTTTAACAGCTCCAATAGAAAGTGTCCTCAGGGAATTTTGGAGGGCAGGATGGCTCTCAGGTTTTGTGTGGTTGTAAAACCCTTACTGGGAACACTGTTTCACAATATCATTGCACGAAGCTTAAGCATGGAAAAGGTGCCTGCTGCCCTCCTCTGCTGCTCCCTGTCATTGTTTGACTGACCCATCAGCTGCTCTTCCTCAGTTATTGTGTTCCCTGCAGCTCTCTATTGATTTTCTGGTTAGAAAAAGTTCATTGAGACAGCTGTGCTTGAAGGTAGCTTGGTCCTTTAAGTTTTGGACATTGCTTTCAATTTATTTAAATGTTTCTGTTTAAACAAGATGAGTCTGTGGTTTTCTCTCTCAAGGGATATATATATCAATTATGGCAGCTTACAACATTCATTAAAATTAAAATTCATACAGGGTGTAAATTTATTATATAAATAATAGGAAAGTGCATGCCACAGAGTACATAACAAATGTGTCAAAAAAGTGTATTAGTGGAATTTTATTCAGCTTGGTTTTTTTTTAACCCCATAACCTGGAAAAAAAATTCCAAATCTCCAAAGCAAAGCAACTGTTGAATGATTTGTTTAATGAATTAAAGAAAAAAAACCCTATATATTGTTTTCATAAAAATAAGTTGATCGATTTTTGTTCATTTTTAGATTGTAGCCTGATGCTTTTATAACCCAAAATGAAATTATATTTTTCATTAATTTTTAAATTCCTTGGTAAAGGAAGTTCTAATAGTATATTTTCAGGAAAGAAAAATGTTTTGAACAGTTGGATTTAATTTTATTAGTTAAGTGATTCACCTCTCTTCATCTCTACATGGAATGGTAAAGTGCATGGCTAGTTTTGTCTCTGTAATCATCTCCATTCACAGGGGTCTAGCACCTCTGCTCACCTAGATCAAGAAGGAATTCAGAGTTAGACATGTCCAGTTTGCATGTGTGAAAGGCTTTGTTGCTCATCAGTCCACATCAATTTTTTTGTTAATTGCTAAAAACTTGAGAAAGTGCAAATCTGTAGAAAACCTTCCTTCCTCTGCCATCTCACATGCACTTTATTCTAGTCAGGATTGGAGCACGTGATCTCTCAAACCAGCATTGCAACTCATCTCCTGGTGTGAAATCAGTTGTGTGTCTCAGCCTTTAGATCAATAGAGAGTGAGCAGGGCAGTAGAGTTGCTGATAGAGGGCAACCCTGATTAAATTAAATCAGGATGCATTCAACTAGGTTTAGTAGAGACATTTGGAGAGAACATGGCATGGAAAAGGACAGGAGAATTGTGACAGCATCACGTTACTGCTGACAGCTTATATGCTGTCACCAGTATGCTTTTAGATCTGCCTACAGCAATATTATTTATTGGTGCCTGGGCTGAGTTTTTCATGTGTGTATAGGGTGCAATAGTAATATAATTGCATATAAAAGCAAGTAGTAATCTAAAATTAGTAGAGTAGCTGTATGTAAAACACTTGATTGTTTCAAAGATACAAGTTTATGAAGCCTGTCTGTTAGGTCTTTCTCAAGCATAATGCTCTGAGGATCAGGACAAAATTATTTTATCTGAAACTCGAAAGCTACATGCTGCCTGTAATATTTCAAAATAAATGAACAGAACAAAATGCAGCAACTAAAGTATTTGTTTGAATAGAGGGATGGAGTCTAGCCAAATTTTTGTTAACGAGAGAGTATGACAAGATTGTCCCATTGGCATTGGGAGTGATTCTAAGCCGAAGAATTCCTTCTCTCTCAATTGTGCACTGCCTGCTATGAATTCTGTTTTGATTCTAAAAATTCACATGTCATACTAGTTTAAAATGTAGTAGATTGGATGGAGAGAGGAACAGAATACTAACAGATGATGATTATCCTTTTTCAGTTTATTTGTTTGTTTTGTTTTGTATTTTGTTTGGGGGTTTTTTTGTGCTTCAAGGCTTGTAAACTAAGCCACCGTATTATGTTATCATGAGTTTAAAGCCTGTTTAGTCATCAGCAGTGGGTGCTGTGGGCTGTTTACTGGATATAAATACCAGCTCACTGGCAGACTTAAATCTGGGCTTTTTGCGCTCCCAGCCTCGTCTGAGTTCCAGTCCCAGGAGCACTTGCAACTTCAGTCTCTCTGATCCTACTAGCCATGTATTTTCCCTTTTTACCCCTTGACAACCTTACTGCTCCATGGTCTGTCTGGTAAAGCAATCTTACCCTCAGTGGCAGGTTACCACAGGAGAGTTAGACATGGCCTTGGGTAAATGATGCTCAAATAAATTCTCTTACGGAGTTCCACATCGATTAATTGCAGCCCCATCTGTTTTTCCCAGTAGCCTGTTTCTGAATATGCGGAAGGTAAAAATCAAAATCCAAAAGAATTAGGATGTTACAAAATAATCTTCTTTCATCCTCTTTGCTGGTGGTGGTGGAAGGAAGAGCTCTGGTCCTGCCCTCCAGCTGCTGCACAACACCCTGCTAGCTGCTGGAAATGGAGATATGATCTATATTTTAAATATTAGCACCATATATGTGTGGCAGTCAATCCTTGCTGTGTTGCTAAGATTCCCCTGAGCATCTTGTTTCCCTGCCAGGTTTATCAGTTTTTTTAACCAACCTCTTGGAAAACGATTAATGCATGGCAGCAAAAACTACATCTGTATACTCTGCTGATTGTAAGAGCAGGAAGCTTGGACTTTGGATTTCATTTCAGAAATTTTATTCTGCAAATAGTAACACACAAAGCTGCTTCTTTTTTTTTTGCAGAGTGATTTTAAAGCTACTCCTCTTGAGATTCAAAGTGCAGGTTAAACATTTGTAAGATTCTTCATTATTTACAGAATTTTTGACTGGAGACTCCCTGGTATCCACTGCATTTGAAAATATTGAAAAATGGGCTATTTTTGAAATAGTGGCTCAACAGAGAAAAAAGCCCTGCTATCTGAAGTGTATACTGCTTACAGCTAGAAAGCAATTCAGTGTGATAAGTGTAAGTGTGAAATGAATATGAAAAGATTAATGAAAATAATGGGAAAGTTTAGAAGAAGCATTGGTTTTAAATTTGTTCTGGGTAAAAAATATGTAATTATAAGTACTATAATCTTTTTTTACCATAATTACATTCTAAAAATTAGAAGATAATTAGTGCTAAGGAGCATTCCCTTTTATTCATTTCTTGCTACATGCTTTTTACAACATTCGCAAGTCATTACATACAGCAAACTACTGCATTTAAAATGTGTAATCCATAGTACTCTAGCCTCAGTGTGTTTTCTGAAGCTGAAGACAAGGATGGACATTATTCCTGATTTTAAAACCAAAAGGAGGGTCTTGCATTACATATTTACTCCTGAATATCGCTTTTTTTTGGAGGTGGTCTGTATGTAGAGTTCTTTAGAGGGTCAAAGGTAAAGTTTCGGGTTCTGAAATGTAGCCGGGTCCTCTGTGAATCCTGCTCGCCAATGTATGTACCTATATCCAACATACATAACTATAAGGTACCATCTCCATTATCAGCAGGAGAAAAGATCATTCAAAGTTAAAATCTGAAAACTGAAATCTCCTTATCCTTTTTCCTTACTCTGAACTGCAACAGCATTTACCCCGTTTTCCAATTTTGTAAATGAAAATTATCAGTCACAGCTGAATTTTATTCTGAAGAGTTACAGTCAGAAAACTTACACCAAGATACCTAGGAGTGTTTCATGCTTCACTGCTAGTGGCAGCACTGGAAACTCATTTTGGCAATGTTCCAGGCTTGATGTTATGACATTAAATATTTTAAATACTAGAAGGTTAAAATGAATTTAGAAATACTTTAAATTATGCAGCAGCATTATTTGAATTAGGTTATATTGTATCATAGAGTATTAATATAGTGCATTTAGTACAAAGGTGTTGCTAACTATTATGTCTCAGTAGAAGAGAAGAGATAACAGGTTAAAGCATCAAGAGGAAAAGTATGTGTGCTTGTTGCTGATCAGAAAAAAAGCACATATTAGAATAATTTGTTCTTTTTAATTCAGAAATTAATACGCTTTTTTCACTTACTACATTGCATG
Source organism: Turdus rufiventris (assembly GCA_013186435.1). NCBI lineage: Eukaryota > Metazoa > Chordata > Aves > Passeriformes > Turdidae > Turdus > Turdus rufiventris. The sequence goes on along the minus strand of PYHW01010620.1, from coordinate 10,447,353 downwards.
ATCACGTAGAAATTTACGTATCAATAACTTTTCTTCACATTTGAACAGAACTGGAATTTATGCTTTGCTCTGTTGCTTTTTCCTGGGCATGTCTGAAAGCTGAGCTATTTGCTTGTCCATAAGATTCAGAAGTCTGAGAAGAAAGAGAAAAATGCATCTCTCAACTCCAACTTAAAGTCTTTCTGGCAGTTAGATATAATATTTTACACTAAGTGACTATTGAGTGGATGCACTGACATCTGACACTACAAAGACTAAAATATTCATGCATATTAAAAATACAGAATGTAAGAAATAATGTTCTCTACTCACATTCACTGGTAGGAGTTAAGGCACATATATTAATCATATCTTTGGTATCCCTCTGTACCTTCAATCCCTTGCCTAAAACCAAGGATACGACTTGAAGCTTTTGAGCAAGTTTTAATCTTTTTTTTGAATGCTGATCATGTTGGAAAAAGGAGACAGAAATCCTTCTTTTAAAATTTTTAGCATTCATTCAAGTTTTTTCAAAAATGCTCTTTTAAAAGAAGGCGAAAGAAATTGAGTTTGTTTTCTTTATTGTTTTAAAGTAACTATTACAATCACTTTTCTCTCTTCATTTTGGCAAATTAGAAAATCTCACCAACATAATGATTAGATGGAACCATTCAGCTCTGGCATATCCACTCCTCAAAAAAATCACATATATGAGAATTGTGTCAATCTGAAGAAGGCTTCTTAAAAAGTTAGCTTTTGCACAGGGGAAAAGCTACACATTCTGTTCTGTTCTGTTTTCTTACTTCTGTGCAATTATAGTCTATTTTTGATAGTAAAGAAGTAGTTTATTTTTGAAAGTAAAGAACCTCTGTTTGTTCTGCATTTTCTTTACTTTTAAAGAGGTAGTGGGGCAAGTAAGGCAATGTACAGAGCCAATGTACAGTACGGACTGTACCAGAACTATAATATCTGCTAAATGTTGTTTCATTGCCCCAATAGAAATCTTCTTTTGTGAATATCCCTCTAAAGTGGTAATACTTCTGGTTATGCCAGCTCTTGTAGTGCTTTTGAAATGCTTTCCTATTTAGCATGCTTGTGGGAAGCTTCCATATGCTTCTGTAGGAAAGAGCTGGGGTAAAGTGGGAGAGAAGGAAAGACATTTTTCTGTTCTCACTTGGGAATCTGTGTTTTTAACTTAATGAGAGGAGCAATCAAAGCCTGTGATCCACAAAGACAAAAAAGCATTCATTTGAAATGGTATTTCCAATATAAAGAAAATATAAATCAGTTTTTTGTTTGTTTCAGAAAGTAATATTTCTTTACCATATCTGTGATTGAATAGAGAGGCAAATGATTACTTTTTGATTTGTAGGATCAGCAGTATTGCTTTTTAGAAAACTGTTATTTTTCTTTCATGTCTGGTTTGTGAATTCAGTTATCTGATGGGTTTGTGCAAATGGCAAATGTCAGGTTTCTGAATTAATTATGTGTGAATGGCTTAGATATACAAAAGAAATATGTATTGAATATTTCTCATACTTGTCAGTCAGTTGTTTTATCAAATTTTTTACCTTTTAACCATAAATAAAAAGGTATCTTTTTTTTTTTTTTTTTTTNTGCAAAAGGGAAATAGAAGAAAATAAATTTACATAGTTTTGAAAAGTATATTTTCCAGATTGGGCTGGGGTAATTTTCTTCTTAGTAGCTAGTGTGTTGTATTTGTGCTGGAAATAGTGTTAATAATTCAGGGATGTTTTATTTATTGCTGAGCAGGGCTTAAACAGAATCAAGGCTTCTTCTGGTCCTCACCCCATGCCACCAGCGAGAACACTGGGGGTGCACAAGGATTTGGGACTCAGCTGGGACAGCTGACCCCAAATGGCCAGAGGGAGAGTCCATACCTTATGGCATATCCTGCATTGGTCAGTTGGTAGCATACAGTTGTCTTTCGTTTCTATCATGTGTCTGTCTTGGTTTTTATCTCCCTCCATTTATTTTTCTTTCCCCTGCTATTTTCCTTTTCATTTGAATTTTTATTATCACCATCATAATCATCATAATTTGCTATCATCACCATGTACAATTACTGTTATCCTTCTTTCAGCTGTTAAACTGTTCTTATTTCAATGCCTGCATTTTCTCCCTTCTGCCCTTTGATTCTCTCCCCCATCCCACTGAGCAGGGGGAGCGAGTGAGTGGCTGTGTGGGTCTTAGTTGCCAGCTGGGTTTACACTATGACTCAGTTACATACATAACTGACTCCCAGCAAATTTAAGGAGACATTAATTTTTATTTCTTTTGTGCAGAACTGAAAACTGCTGAGCTTGACAACATGATAAATTCCTTGGTGCCCTTCCCTTTCTTTGATGAATCCTTGAAAACTGGTACCTAGATTTAGTATTGTTGACATCAGGTTAGTCTAATAATTAACAAACAAAACAAAGCAAAACCCTTATGCAAGAAATTTGCTATAATTCTGAAAACTGAGAGAGCATTTTTATTCAACTGAAATCTTAATGACTAAATAGAAAACATTATTTTTTGGTAAGAGAACTGAGAAAATACATTAATGTATTACTCAGTGGAGTTGAAAAAAAATAATACATATAAATAAATATCAAAATTAATAACACTCTATAAAGAACAAGACCCATGCCACAATTATATTCTGACACAATTTTTTAAAAAAGTTGTAAATTAACTCTGCATTTTTGAATATAACCTTTTTGTAAGCATAGAAATCTGGAAATGTCTCTCTGTCAACTTTACAAATGCAAGAGGAAACAATACCATTTTCACCCTGCACATCACCTTTGCACTAAACACCAAGTGTATTTTCTATACCAAGTGTCCTTGTTATTTTCTTGTTCTTTTTTTATTATTCAAGGAATCATAGATAAATGATTATCACAATTAGGGTTGGTGATTTTTTAAAAATTGGTTGCTGTTGTTTTGCATTGGATTTCTGTCCCACAAAGTGGGAGAATTTTCAAAATATTAAGCAATTGCTGATATTTTGTGACTAGAGGAGCTCTGAGAGGTGAGTAAGAATAGTAATAGTAAGCCTAGATTACAATTCTGAGGTTGGTAAAACTGTATAAATGGAAATTATAAAAAGCGAACTCTGATGTTACTACTTGACATTGCAAAGAGAGTTTTAAAAAATTACTTTTCATCTTTTAATGATTAAGGATCATAAAAATACTTTAGTATACATGATTTTTGCCACATAATTCTGTAGCGCTGTATGCTATATAACAAATTGACTTTCACAAAGACGTTTTAATTATGGCTTGAAAAGTTTCTATTGAAAAGTTAAATCAGTAGTTGAGGAAAAAAAGAAAATTACCACTAATGTTATCTGTGCGGTAATTACTTAAATTTCTAGTTGTGCTTCTCAGATGTTTTCAGGGGTAATTATAGTTTCTTAGTTATTTTGTGATAAGGAAATGGGCTGAAATTCTAGAGGCTGGATGTGATGTAAACCTTTAGTTTTATGTGATCTATAAAAGTGATTATCTTCCTATGATCTGACTTAGTGTTGTAGAAAATGTTTGGAGTGCATGGACTGTGAAAGTTATTCTAAAGAAACAAAAAACCCAAGAGTTTATATTCTTTCCACTACTGGAATGGTAACTGCACTATAAGTTTGCTAAGTGAGACTGAAGTAGCAATGACAACACATTCTGTAATAACCATCCTGAGAGATGCAGTTTCTTTGTGATTCATGCTCTGTCAATGCAGCCGTTTCATGCACTTCTGCTTTATAAATCCACTCCAAAACCACTTGTCTTGATTGGCAAACTGATTCATTTCAGATTTTAAGATGTGAGTTTGTGACAATTGGTAAATGTAACTAAGAAAAACCTTAAATATTCTTTAGCTAGAGCATTACCTTGAATGCCTCAGCAGTTTTTATAAGGCTATTTCCATTCCTTGTTTTTGAGTTATTTAAACTACAAGAGAGATAGGCTTTTTGTTGTTGGTATTTGTATGATCAGTACAGAAAAATGTGCGGGGCTCTTTTTTTCCCTTTCATTTTGTAAGTGGTCTTTAAGTTCTTTTTTATCATTCTTACATAGCTTAAATTTTTTGATAGAGTTCCCAATTTCTTCTTTATGGGTTTAGGGTTCTTGAATTTCTTTTATTCATGAAAACAAGCATTACGGCACAGGACGCATGGAATATGCCCTATGATACTTGATCTCTGTATTGTGTAAAAAGCTGCAAGATGAGATTAGTAACTATGCAATAGTGTCTATTTCCCCAAAACATGTATACAAGTCAGCTTGTGCTGACATGAGGTGAAGTCATGATGACTATGGATCCATGACACCATTTTCCATATTGCTAATTTTAAGTTGGAGCAAAAAGAGCTGGAGGAGGGACCAGATCCTCAAAGATTTTTAGAAGCATGTTTTCTTCTTTAGTCACCTGCCTCCTGAATGGAACTTTGACCCTGAAATTCCTAGTCAAATTATGGCCAGCGTCAGAAAATTGATCAAGGCCAGATGAAGAGTCCAGCTAACCTCCTAACCAATGCCTTATTTACTTTAAACAGTCACAGACATTTGGCTGTGAAAAGTACTGTAATTCAGTTAAAAGAATCAACATGAGTCTTTGCATTTATTTCTAGCTAGAGATTGTTATTTCATTTCACATTAAGGAAAACAGTTGCATGATTAATGTTACTGTGTGTCATTTTGTCATGCTGCTGTCTTCCATAGAAACAGGACTGACCCTGCATAATACACTGGATTTTGTTCTTTTCCATGTTTTGTTTTCCCCTGTGTTTCCAACAACTTCACGTGTCTTGGAAGAGCTCTTTTTTTCTTAACAGTTGCACCCTCCATAATTCAGTACTTGCATTTGTGGATGATAGGGCTCAAAGGAAGGTCTTGTTGAATGACTCTGTTCCAATGGCTTTGAAGTTATTTATAGCTTTCTAGAGAATACTCATTAGACTATCCCTCTGCCTCTCTCCAGGTCTTTTGTGAACACTTTCCAAGATGGTGACCTGGTTGCCTTTCTTTCAGCAAAACAACCCAATTAGCCTCACTAAATGTGCTTGCATTTATTTAGGCATGTTTTTCTTTTCATATTTCAAGGACCATTTCTTCATGTACTGACAGTAACTACTTTTCATTGTTTTCATTAGCTCTCCTTATGTACTTATAAAAAATTACTATACTCTTTCAGTAGTATTTTTATTCTAGTGTATATTAACTCATTCTAATTTTGATCCTGCTTCTTACTCTTGCATTACAGACTCTTTACTGTTCTGCATTCTTGCTATCACACTAATTCAACCATACAGATTAGCAGCATATTTACAGTATTCTGTGTTTATCTGTATCAATCCATCAGAAAGTTAATTGGCCCACTGAAACTGCAGGTACAGCCTCTCCATGTACAATCTCTAGCATATAGTGCTAGTTTTGTAACTTGGTGCACAGTCAGTATATATTTTAGTTCTTGTATATTTTCCTGCAATACTATTCCCTAGTCAGTATTTCTGTGGTTTATATGTGGTCCTGTAGAGCTTTTGCTCTCTAAGTGTATCTCAATAAAGTCTCACTCACATGATTGTACCATTTATATAGTAATGCTTTGTCTTTAGTCAACCTGTTAACCACTTTAAAGTGTTTTCATAATTCTTGAAAAAATTTTGATTTTACCTTACCCTTGCTTACTCCACCTTATTTGACAGAGCACTGGTTGAGGTGTAGTCATGCTTTTTATCACTTCTACCATAGTCCTGCACATTTTTCAGATGTTCTTTTGTACTATTTTTCAAATGCTTCCTCTGGCTGTGTGACATGTGATCATGGCTAAAAATATTGCCATAAATTTAGTTATTGTGGATTTCTGTGGCTATGGTTTTGGTTATACAAGCACTTCTTAGGGTCTTACTAAGACACAGATCACTGGGTATGGATTTGCAAAATGTTTTATCTCTATAATGCCTTCATAAACTTTCCTATTAATAGAAACACTTGCTGTAGGAAGGAAGGAAGGAATGCAGCTGCTGGAATCCTGAAGTAGCCAGTCTAATTAGGGTAAGGGTGTCAGCAGCACAGCACATGTAGAGGAGTTCCAAGCTGCAGTGATTTTGTGGGCTGAACATTTAAATAAGATGTTCTGCTTTCACTCTGCTTTGACACTTGACATTGAATCAGCTTTGCTTTCTGTGTGCACTTCTCTTCAGCTGCACCGTGCATCAGAGCTGGATTGGATGTCTGGCAGTGTTGCCACCTGTTTCATGTCACTCTATTTGTTTCTTCAGCAACTCTTCAGTACAATGTAAGAGAGCTCTTGAGTCTGTTTAAGAATATAATTTGGACTCTCTTGCTAGTAATCAGTGTCATATTTCAATTGTAAATACAGTAGAAACAGATAGAGTTGTTTATCTTCCTAAGGAGGAAATGGAAGTCCATTACCATAATCATAAATCCATTAACATAATGTCTGCAGCTATAGTATCATCACTGGACACGGTAGGAAGTGCTATTCTATTCTATACACATTCAGTGCTTAATCTTTTTCTCAGCCTTACTAACACAAATGCACAGTTTTACAACAGCCAATATAAGAAGAACCCAATATATCCCAGCTGAAGTCAGCGAGATAGCAAAATAGTGATTGAGAGATACAAAACTGAACAATCGTGTAAGATTATGCCAATAAGAGATTCATTGTATTGTAAAACACTTAAGGGAGGTATGCAGAGGACCCAATTCCTGTATTTTTGTTGTATCAGATATATTTTCTCTTGGATCATTAATTGATGGTTATGATATTGAAACTTGAAGAAGAAAAGATAAGTTACTGAAAAACTTCAGAATATTTATCTTCTGAATAAAAATAAAGCATTATGTTTTTATAGTGCATTATCGATGCACAATTGATCTCTAACTGATTATTTTAGTAAACTTTTTTCTCTTTTAAAATTTGGGAAGGTAACAGCTGTCCTTGGATGATTACATCATAAAGTCATCATAAAATAGTTTGGATTGGCCACAACCTTAAAAATCATCTAGTTCCATGGTCAGGGGTGCCACCAGTTAGATCAGATTGGCTGGTGCTCCATCCAACCCAGCCTGATCAATTCCAGGGGTGGAGCATCCAAAGCTTGTCTGGAGAACTTGTTTCATTGCCCCACTACCATCTGAGTAAAGAATTTCTTCCTAATATCTAATCTAAATCTCCCATCTTTTAGTTTAAAACTGTTCACCCTTGTCTTATAACATATGATGGGTCACACACTGTACAACACAGAAGTAAATATAAAAGTAGGTCTCTCTCTGTAGTTTGCTAAATGTAAAGAATATAGATGCAAAATCCCCATATTCATGTTTATGTCAAGGATTCAATTATTCCTGTTATTTCCAATAGAATAATATATGAAAAAGTATTTAGTCTTAAAAATGTAATGAATTATATTACTACTTAATTTAATGTGACATAGATTACAGTAGGCCAATAAATCATATGCATCCTTAGATGGGCTTTGAAACATTTTATGGCCAAGATCAGGATGTAAATTGAAAAACTGACATACCATTTTAGAATAATGATACAGCTGCAGCAGGAGAGAGATGGCCCAGGATAAAGAGGCAGACTCATTTTCTGAGGTAATTGCACCTGTTCTTCTCTCATGGTTTTTGACATTGCAAGAGTGAAGCCTTAGAAAGTGAATTCAGTTTATTACCAGTGTTCTTGTCTGGGACAGGGAAAGTGCAAACGTGGAGTCACATGTCTTAAGGAATAGCATTTATAATAGAAATATTTTTATTAACAAATTATGGATTTGTAGTTTACCAAGAAGCTGCAGGCAGTAAATAAAAAATACTTTAGTTTCAAATTACCCAACTCATTTTTGCTAATTGTTTTTGTGCCCTTGATTGACCAAGTGGTTTCCTTCTCGTACAGTTGTTAGCTTGTTTTCTTTCTCTTTCCTCCACCTCTTTTGAGGTTCAAGTTCTTATATGACATTACAGGTTATCTTTAGATTTAGATACTCTGACCAAAAATCAAATTTTTTGCTTTAGGAAACTTGTATTTTTTCATTTTTGAGAAAAGCCTTTCTTCTCTTTAATTCTGTAGCTGTGAATCAGTCAAATGAGTATTAAACAAGAATATTTGTTCAGAACTTTTATCTTTTTTTTCAGTCCTAAAAATTTGAATCACTGAGTATGTCACTAAGCATGATATATGAGATTACTATGGAGCTAAGAGCCATTTTAAAAGTATCAATATTGTGAAATAGTCTAATGGTAATCATTATGTTTAACAAGATGTCCATGTAAAGGTAACGTGTGTACAATTTTATTTGCCTTGGAGAACAGTTTAAATGCAGATGAGCAACACAACCTACTCGCTTTTGAAATATGTAAGTGGAGTTGCACTATATTCAGACTTAGGAGAAGATATCAATATGGCATGACTGTTAGTATCTAATTTAGCAGGCTAAATTACCTCACTAATCTCCCTAGAATCTCTTCAAAGTGTATGAGAGAACACGGCTTCTCCAGAGAGCAATTTTTTAGCAAAAGCCTAATTTAAGGTGCTGAATTGTCCTCTGGAGGAGTTTATTGCTCTCCTTTGAATAAAACAGGAGCTTGGTTAATAACTACTAATTATTTATCATCACACTAAGGTAGGTATCAAAATAGGAAATCAGAATGCGTACGAAAAGTTGACCAGTTTGGGAAGGTCTGTAATTTTAGGCAAAATGTCTCACTTTGGTCTTGCTTTTTCTGTAACTCCAGACTTCTTGTTGAGGAGCAGGAAAATAAATGCTTACAATTACTTTTACCAAAATACAAGGTATGAAAACAGGCCTCACATCAGGAAATCACAAGAGAATTTCACATAGGTGTTAGAGTAAATGCACGGAGGAAGACCAGAAGCAGATTGGAAGAGGCTGTTTAAAAGAACTCATCAATCTATAAATTCGTGGGTGTTACCAAGGTGTATCTTGCAAAGCCTGAGAGGCATGCCATCCCCTCCCTGAAAAAAGGCAGAGACATAAATACTACCTTCCTGAAGGAAAGTGTCTTTCCTGAGACCCCAAAAATAGCAGCTGCTAAACTGTGGTCAGAGAACTCATCTGGAGACTTGCACAGCTGCTGCCTTGTTGGTGTGGGGGTTTTGTTGATTTGCCTTGAAATCACATGATGGTTGCATTAACTGAAATTAAATGTTTTCATAGTCTTTAAATTGATGTATTAATTATAGTTTTCTGCTTGGTAGGTGTTTGTTTGCTGAATATATGCAATTTCACGTACATACAACATATATATATATGAGCAAAGAGCTCATCAGAGAAACCTCTGAGGTGAGCACAGTTTCCAGGCTGAGAAAAGCTTTTAAGCAGTACTGAGCTTCCAAAAGCCAGAACAAGTGTCTTGAGATTGAGCCAGTTTATGGCCTTTTAGGACCTCCTAAATTGAATTTGGTTGAATTTAAGCTAGCTCAACCTTCTGCTTAAACTGTTTCCCAAATTGGAGTAATTGCACTAGAACTGTGAAGAGATTTATTAGCCCTTCAGTTCTTCCATCTTCTTCCATCTTCAATTCCATCCTAATTGTATCCACCAGCCTCAAAAAGATTAAAAAAAAGAAGAAAATTAAAAAGTAAGTGGAATAATAATACAATACTAGAGAAGTCTACCTTCTTATTTTGTGGGTTTTTTTCAGTGAGTGAGAAGGGGTAGCTTTATGAAAACATTAAAAATGTCACCTAGATTTTCCTGACTGTTGTGGGTATAACTGTACTGCAGCATGTATGACTAGCAGATTAGTTAGGCTCACCTGTTCTGCCTTGAATTGAGGTGACCTGAATCATTGTTGATGTCATGACTCTTCAGATTTCTACATGAATTATACAGTCTTTATAAGACCTTGTATATCAATTTGCATGTATTCACTGACATTGCTCTTCATATTCCTATGATACCACTCATGTATCAGTGAAGTAATTAGATAAAACCTCCACTGATTAATTACTGGTATGTTGATTTGATCTAGAGATTTCTAACAGATATTTAATGTGTTAATAGCATGTCCTGTTCACACTCTGAAAAATGAGAAGTTTCTTGAATAATATTTGTTTAGGTTTGTGTAACACAAAGCAGAGATACTGAAGCTCGCTGAACTACTTTCAGATAGCACAAGATAATTGCATACAGCTGCAAGTTAGCAGCTGATACAGTACTCCACCTGGGTATATATCACTCTGCTTGTAGTGTAGATAATTAAATAAAGGAGAAAAGATTAAATAAAATTTTCCTCTTTAATATCTCTAGGTTAATATAAGTTCTTAGTGTTAAGTAAATTGAAACTTAAAAATCAAGTATTGGGAGCAATGAAACAAAAAATTGTCTATTAATGGTATAATTAGTGCCATCCTACATTGTTTCACAAGAAGATACTCTTCTTGATGCAGATGAATCATTTTGTCATTATTATTTTGGCATGTATTGCCTGAAATAGTCAGCTATGTTTTGTAATGCAGGAAGTTGTATTTTCCTGATAAATCAAATGCCACAACTTTCCTATTGTCTAAGTAACAATTTGAGTTCATGAGCTCCAGTTCCTTATCACAATGCTTTAATTTACAGTTCTAACATGACCAATGCCAGTAAAATATTCTAGTATATTATCTGGCAATAAATAAAACCTGTCAAGAAATTGTAAAAAAGAGCAGTGCTTAACAAAAGACATATGCCTCATAAATAATATGTCATGACAATTGGCAGCCCTAGTAACATATTTGAAGGAAAATGCTGAAAAAAGTAACCAGCCATAAGGAGCTAATGGGTTATTTTTGCTAGAAATCTGTCATAGACTTTTCCTGTCACAATATTACTGCATTTGTGATAAAGCAAAAGGATTTGTACTATGATTTTTTTAGCATACTATGGAAATTTCAATCAGCAAATATCATCTCACATTTATTGTTATAAAGAGCAAGTCTGTCATCCTATCACTAATCCCTTCCTATATCAGTATTCCAATAATACTAGTCCTCTGTCTTAACCTCAGATCTGGCTCATTGTTTTCCTAAAATATATGATGCACTTGTGCAAAAGACACATTTAACTACTTATGAATCATTCATTCAAATCATAAAACATACCATTTTAGAAGAAACATATTCTGATAGTTTGAAAATGACAGGTTAACAAATTTGAGAGTAGTCTGTGTATTTCACTTGAACTGACAAACTAAACATTCAAATCCCTTGATTCTAGTGTGGGGGGTTGGGGTTTTTTGTGGGATTTTTTGGTTTTGTTTTTTAATGAGTGTCCTGGAAATATTTGTAGCAAATGGACGTATTTGCTTTAATGCAGCATATGATGATGAAGTATAAAATTGCAATAATAGCAGGGAAGAACCACACCACCTCCATTGCCCTGAAAAAAGCCATCCAACCCCCTGTCATCCTGTCTCCCCAAAGCAAGATATAAAGGTATTCTGAAACAATAGATCTGAAAGCAAGCTTTTAGGGAGATTTCACAGCAGGAATTAATTGGCCACAGGAATGAAGCCCTGTTTGGTGCCATAGAAAACTTTGAATATGAAGGCCAAATAGTTTTTGTGCAGAAGATGGAGAAGACATAATATAGGGGATAGAGTATTATGCAGTAGCAAATGGTAGTAAAGTAGTAATAAAATAGAATGACTAAGGGAGGCAATTTTGAAACTGTCATCTTGAAAGAATTTTTGTGCTTTACTCTTAATTTTTTGTCAGCTTTGCATTTAGCTGATGAATTTAAATACAAGTCTTCTGTGTGTTCTCGGATGCAAAGTGGAAAGAAAGATGTAACATAAATACAGAAGAGTTCCTGAGTACTTAATGGACTGGTTTATTAAAAGTTCAGTACTTCTCCGATTTATCTGCATTTAATCTGTGGGTGGCAGAACAGCTATTATTATGTATTGTCTTCCAGTATTAACATTTAGGAAAAAAAAACCATGACATTTAAGTTAAATCTGAGTCTTCTCTAATCTTAATACATTCATAGTTTTCCTTTGTTGCATTTGTGATTTTGCTGTACAAAGGATTCAGTGCTCCTGCTACTGCTGGTGAATTGAAAGTGTGTTATTATCACATCAGCCTTACAGAAGCTGGTATTTGAAATAATGGTAGGAGTGCAACATCACAGCCCTCCTGATGGGTGAGGTGCAGAAGTTGTGCTATTTGCTAATTATGTACCTTTTCTTCCATGAACAAAAATACTGAATAAAACCAGAAATTATAAATGGCATGGGCTACTTGTATCGTGGTTTGAGGTGAGCAGTGGGTCACAATTCAAATAGCAAAAAAGATCTTCTTAAAAACAAATTGTCCTTTAATGATAAGGAACATTATTTCTGTTATTTCAGAGAAGAGGCAAAGTGATCCTCTAGCTTCAAAGGCTGTTCTGGATATTTTTCAAATGTATCTGCGTCAGAGGTGCTGTCTGATGCTTTTGGTGAATAATATGGTATTGGATATGATTTCAGAGCTTCTGTATATTTACCTAGGAAGCATAGTGAGGAAAAATATGTATTGAGAGAAAAGAGTAGTTTGGGTCATGTGAATAATACAAAAAGGATCATTTCAGCACTTCTGTATCATTTGGGAAGTAGACAGAAATCTGGGAAGTTTTAGTATATTTCTCCATTGATGAGAAAATATAAAATATGTGTAAGTTTTTGAATCTCCAGTGATGAAAAAATATATGATGAATGGAAAAATATTTCCAGTAAAGTATCACCAAGTGTTACCTTGTGGCATTAGTAGATCCAGGGATAGACCTCTCACTGTTTAGGATTTTCTCCTGCTATGGTCAGAACATTTGTCCTACTCAAAACATGGTTGTCTATAGATCAGATGGATGAGTTCCTTGTCTCTTTTGGGGTGGGACTGAGATTGTCTTCATTTTGACTTGTGCTAGGCCTGCATGTGTCTAATGTCACATCCCAGGAGTGCTTATTGGCACCTTCCATAGTAGGAATGCAAGAAGCCTTGCACAATTCTCTGTGCCAGTATTGAAAATCTAAATTAAAATATGCTGTCAGCAAGCAGTGCTGCACAGGCCAATATGTGGAATAATATCTGTTTGCAATTAGGACAGCATGAATGGTAGCCAAAGAAACCAGCTGTAGGAAACTAAAGAAAATATAAGCACTTATTAAAAAATACAAAAATCATATTTAGAAGCCTCAAAGCACAGAGTGGAACCAAAGAAAGAGATTTATGATGTATCACTTCTAATTCTAATTTGCAGTCTGTTATTATGATATAATCTGTGGTTCTCTTCGGGGAACAGCAAACAGCATCTGGTAGCTCTTTGGATTCCCTCCAAACTGCTTTGAAATATATGTGAATACAGTAAAGTAGTGTGAAGCATAGGGTATTCTGTTCTTTATATTCTGGTGAAGTTTGTTACAAATGCTGAGTTTAAAACTTAAGTAAGCTTCTTATTTCAGGTGCTATAATACTGGTTTGCAGTGTGAATGTGTTCACAGCCATCCTTGAAGATTTCCGTAAACTGGATAACAACTGTGGAGGCTGACAGAGCTTACCAGCCACTCTTGAGTGCTGTGCTGGAGTGACTGAACTGCTTTGAGGCTGTGCCTGCTTTGGGTTTACATGTCATGCCACAGCACCACAGCCAGGGAAGGCTGTCTGGGGATGAGGAACCATAACTGGGAAAGCCCAGGGCAACTTTTGGAGCCGACAGCTCTAACTCTGCTGAAAGAAACCACAGTAACCTTTTGCAGATCAATGTGAGCTGACTCTGTCAATCATTTACACTGATGCCAGTGATTTTCTGCTGCTGAGAATAACTGAAAATTCTTTGGCTGTATTTGCGGAGCGCTGAATGCCAGCTGATGAATACCATGTTTTAGTTTTGGCCTTTATGGGTGGCCATCGGTGGCTAAGCTTACATCACCAAACAGTGTTGGTGGCACAGTAGATGCTGCTGAGCACCCAGTGCCCAGTGCCAGAGGGTGGAGTAGCTCTAGACTGCTCCCATGGAGTAGCTGTGAAGCCAGGAGAAGACCTGGAAAAACTCAGTTCTATGAGTTCTGGGCAGTTAGTTCCTATTTCTTCCCAAAATCTGTACAGATGTAACCTAGAAGCCCAAGCAGAGGAATACTTTGTGAGTATAGACATAGGCCACCGCATTTTCTTTCCTTCCTTTTCTTGGTGTTTTATTAAAATATCATCACTTCCTTTGAAAATTATATTACAATTTAATTAACCTAAGTACTATGAAATGCCTTTTAGTTTCCTGTCCAATTTCTTAAAATTGTGTAATACTTTTAATTATTTCTTACAGTAATTTCATCCAAGTCCTCTGCTTTCCATAAGATGACAGTGTTTAAATCTACATAAAAGATTTATCTTCTGCACTATATGTGATTATTTCCCAATAGTTATTTACTTTAAAAATATGAATAGCAAATAAGTGCAAACAAGTATATAAGAAATGTAATTACATACCACATAAAGGCCATTTTTTTGTTGTTTCTGTAATTTATTAATAGTTGTCTCACACAGTGATCCTGACTGCCATTTATTTGTCAGTGTGCTGATCTCCAAAGATTCTGCTGCCTGTTCAGTGACCTGATGTGAGTGCCCAATATTGGGAGTAAGGTCCTTATGCTGAAATCCCTACACCTTGTGATTTTTCTTTTTACGTTCATAAGTTCCAGCCTGTGTGCTTAAAACATATGTGCCATATAATGCTGATCAAAGGTTTACATAAAATCCATTATAAGAAGGATGTACAGGATTTTTCAAGCCTTTTAGTGATGTCTCCTCCAAAAGTCACGTGAATCATGAACATGAATAGAGGAACAGTTAAGCTGTTTACTGCCATGTCTTGTGAAAATGCTTACAGCAGTGAGAATGTTGCATAAATTCTCAGCCTGAAGAAATGCAAAGAAGTGGTTATTTAATTATATGAAATGTTACAGGAGTGAAATAGGGAAAGACTTAAAGAAACAGCTTATTCTTACTCCTTTCAACAGTCAACTGATTATTTTTTGCTAAGAAGTTGGGAGTTCCAAGCATGGCATTCAAACAAAATATTTCTTAAAGTTAGTCTTTACTTGTAATATGAGAAATGGTGGAATAATTTACTAGTTAAACCACACTCTTTTAATTTCCCCTCAGCTTCTTAAATGAAATGTTATAGATGAGTGCTATTTGTAGTTTCTTATTAGGGAAGCAGAGTGACTCTGAATCCCAGTATGTGACTACTACAGTGCTCTTGTAGGGACAAGACATTGATGCTTATATTTTTACTCCTAAAACTCATCGACCCATATTGGGCTGGAAAGTTGAGTGCTTCACTTTAATGCAGTGTGAGCTTTTTTGTTCCTAAAAATCTATGGAAAATAGAATGGAGATCATTAATAAAGCTTTTATTAAAACTTTGCTTGCAGAGCATTAGCAGTCATCAGTAGAAGCTGCTGAAACCTTTGAAGTTTGCCCAGTCACTCAAGCAGACATTGTTCTGAGCTCTGTCAGAATACCTTGCATGGGAACTTCTTTAGGGTTCTTTTTCTTCTTTGAAGTTTGTTTTTTTTTGGGGGGGTTGGGTTGGGTTTCTTTTCTTTTGTTTTCTACATAAAAAAGCATGTGTGCTTGCAGTGTGCTATTACATTATTTATTATATAACTCCAGGCTGAAATGAAAGGTAGTAAATCTTTCTTGTGACAAAAAAAAGCAATTGCTTATACTTCGCAAAATTGTTTTCATGTTTATTGTACTCAAGATGTATAAGATGTGATAGACTTAGTGAATTATTTTCTCCCTTTATTGTGAATTTCTGAATGATATAGCAGGAGCATTTATGGCTCTTTGTGATCTTCACCAGATTTTTAAAGCGAGGATTTTGGGATTTTGTTGCCCCTGTATCCTAGGCTGCATCCAAAGCAGTGTGATCAACAAGTCGAAGGAGGGGATTCTTCCCCTCTGCTCTGCTCTTGTGGGACTCCACCTGGAGTGCTGTGTCCAGCTCTGGGGTCCCCAACATAAGAAGAACTGGGAACTGTTGGAGCAAATCCAGAGGAGGGCCACAAAGTTGGTAAGAGGACTGGAGCACCTTCACTATGAAGACAGGCTGGGAGATTTGGGGCTGCTCATCCTGGAGAAGAGAAGGTTGGGTGGAGACCTCATAACAACCTCCCAGTGTGTGAGGGAAGCCAGAGAGAAACACTTCGTCAAGAACTGCAGTGGTAGGACAAGGAGTAATGCATACAAATTGAAAGAAGGGAAATTTAAGTTAGATACTAGGAAAAAAGATCTTTACTTAGACAGTGGGTAAGGAAGGCACTAAAGTGGGTTGCTATGTGCAAGGGCAGTTAGATAAGGCTTTGATCAACCTGGTCTACTGGAAGGTGTCCCTACTCATTGCAGGGGGTTGGGACTACATGATCTGTAAGGTACATTCCAATCCCATAGCATTCTATGATTCTGTGATTCTTTGAAAATTGAAAGCAACATTTTTATTCAGTTTAGCTGAAGGAACCGAGATAATTTAAGCAGATTAGTTGATGACATTATTATTAAACTCTTCAAATTCATTATTACAAGTATTGTTTGTCTGCAAATCTTAAAGTGTTTAAGAGACAAATTTGCAAGAGGGATGCTGGTGCCTAAATGTCCCTGCAGGCATCTAAATCAAGCATTTAAATGTCAATGTATTCATACCTCACCTGTCAAGTACTGAGAAGAAAACTTCCTTTCGATTTTTAGTTTCAAATTCCATATATGTATAAGATGATAATTTGCTGCTCCTCAGCATTTTCATGGCTTACAAAATGTGACCAGTGAGTTGAACTGCAAGAAACCTTTGCACCAGTGGCCTTATTTGTGAAAACAATGGCTATGCAGCATGGATGCTCACGACTCATTTTCCATGGTGATATGCAAATGGTGTCCTAAAATGCACTGATGAGCTTCCAGAAAAGATGGTGTAAAATGATTTTAAAATACTTTGCTGAAAAATTTGAGAGACTGGAGTCATGCTTCTTCCCTTTTTCCAAGGGTTTTACACTCAGGTTTTCATGTTAAACAATTGGCTAGTCCTTTCAGGGACTTTCATGATGGAGCTGTTCTATTTAGAATTAAGTATTTAAATGTCTTTTAAGCCAGAGAGAATAACTCTGTAACCTAGGGATTAAGGCACCCCTTTGGGATGGGAAAGCAGCCTTTCAAATTCCACAACAATGAACATTTCAATATTCTAAATTAAGCATTCATAATAGCAGGGTCTTGAACTCAGTCCTTCATCCTCCCAAATGAATAAGCTAATCATGGAGCTATGGCAATTCCGAAGTGCTCACTGTAATCCGGGGGAATTTTGGGATTTCTTGTTATCTCAGGGAGGTGTGCAAGGGAGCATGAGGATGAGTGCAGAGTCTGTTATCACAAGCTGGCTGTGTCAGTCTTCTGAAAGTGGGGATCAAGTGGGCATCAGAACAGACACCCCTTTATTTGAAGGGGTTTTGAACCTCTGTTTTCTGTTATCTCATGTGTTCATTGTAACCAGAGTGACCGGGTAAAACAGCACTCTGTCAAACGTGTTTTGAAAGAATCAAGGCTGCTTAGTTTTCAGAAGGAAGCCCAGGGCCCTCTCTATGAAAATTTCAGTTACAAATAAGGGGAATATCTGCTGCTTTGTGGCAGAAGTGAGCTGCCTGTGAAAGGGAAAGAACTTGGCTTTCTTGACAGCCTCTTTTAGTGATTAGCTCTATGCTGAGTATTCTGACTGTAATAAACTATGTTCCTAGACAGACTTCATATACATATATATATATATATATATATATATATGCATAAATTTGTAACCTTCTCTAAAACCAGAGGTGTAATAGTGCATTCTGTGATAGTTTTTTTTTAAGAAAAATTATGCATTTTTGGAAGAAAAATTATGCATTATTTCTACATAAACTTCAAGTTTTGAAACATCGCATTAAAAAAAAAAACAAAAACGCTTTATGTAATTTTCTCTAGCATTAAAACCAGCAAATTAGTTAAGTGAAATAATGATAATTGAAAGTGATTTGTATGGCATAAGTGTGCACTTTGTTAAAATAATTGCAGTTCTTGTGCCAAATACTTTTAAATCTCTACTTGATTTTTAGTATTTTTGACAAAAGGTTCCTTTTGTCAGCTTTGACAATTAATATTTTAATAGAGCAATCTATGAACTTCCATGATTTAAGTCAAATAGTTTATACTCTAATACACTGTAGAATTTTGCACTCAATTACTGTATGTTGAACTGATGAAATGTCTATTAGGTTTGTTCAGTATTTCTCAATAGAATTTTTGATTTAAAGTGGCTTATGGCACTATTGAGCATAAAGCATAATGGTTGAAATTCCTAATGTAAAATACCTGCATCAGGTTGAATATTTGGAGATTTTTAAGGCAAAATTCATATTTCAGAAACCTCAAGTAGAGAAAACAGTATTTTGCTTATTTATACATATTATTTTGCTTTAAAGACTCTTATTCTCCTACTTTGAAGCAGGAAAGTGAAATTACTCGGAGAAGGGGATTTTATCAAATCCATCCTAATTGTCTGCTTCATAGGCCCAAAGTTGGACAAGTTTTAAAACTGCCCGTAATACCACTTTTTTTTTTTTTTCATTCCCAATGAAAATGTTTCAGTTCTTCCTAGGTAACTAGATGTGCTTGTCACTTTGCATTATTAACCTTGGCCATTGTGTGGAATATCAGAGCAGAATCCTGTGGATTAGTAGGTTGGAAACATATGGTGTCTGCAGAGGCAAGCTTAAAATCAAATATGTGGCATACAAAGTCTGTGTCGTAAGCGACATGGGAAAAGGAAGGGAGAAAATTGGGTAGAAAATCTTATACGAGTAGGAGATGAGTATGGGGCAAAGAATCTAGAATTGGGTTTACGAAGGGAAGGCAACAGAACAAAGAGTAGGAAGAGAATCTGTACAGTTTGATCTGGTGGTGGTCACTGGGCTAGGTGAGGTTATTTTGGAAACAGAACAGTAGAAGCAGGATTTAGTATAGAAATAAGGCAAATGACTTCATGGAGTCTTGATTTCACCTACATTACTGGAGATTACATTTGGAAGGTATTGTGAGTTAACTACTTTTTTCTTCCTTAAAAGACGTGATCCAAAAAACACTCATTAGGCACTGAAGATCATTTGCCTTCCAGACAATATGAAAAAACATGTTTTAATTTTAAAAATAATGTTGCCTCATAAGCAATCAACAGTAGACATGGAAAGGAAAAGATAGAAGGGAAATTACTTTAACTTGATGAAATTTATCATCAGTCCTGTCAGTCCTGCTGTTGTCTCTGGAGCAGCTAGGGAACACTAATATTGGGTATATAATAAAATGTGTGGATGGTACCTTGTTGACTGATGGCTTACTTGATTGCAGATGAGGCTGTAAATGTATTTGTATGGCAGAGGTAATGGCTACAAGGTGTAGTTCTTTCATCATGAATTTTAATTTCATAGACATAAAATGACTATTTTCTTATTTGAGTTTGGACTGGTGAAACACACTTGAAATTGATTATTTGGAATGTTAATGCTATGGGAATCTCAAAGTAGTTTAAAGCAGGAAATATCATCTGTCACTGTCTATGATTTCCCAGAAGAGGCAACCAGCTCTTTTCCTTGCCTGATTCCAGCAATAAGTTCTAGTAAAATTCTTTGTCCGTCAATAATAATTATTCATTGTCATTAAATCTAATGAAGGCTTTGACATCCAATTCACATCTAATTTACATATTTCAAACTTAGGGACTATGGTTCCATAAGATTTCCTTGAAATGCACAATTTAGAGCGTGAGTGAGTGCATCTTTCCTCTTCACTTGGGAATGCTCATTCCCATGACTTTTACCTGATAGAGGGTAAGCAATACCTTGATTAACCCATACTGCCATCACCTGGAAGCAAACCTGCAGGTTCCCTTGCTATGAAGAGGTGTGTGTGAATTGGGCCACTTCCCTTCTCATCACCTCCTCCTCCAAGCTCAAAAAGTCAAGCTGTTTTTATTTGTTGTGTATCTGAAGCCAATAAGCTTTGTACATTTCAAATAGTACATATTGTACAAAAATAAAGACACCAAATATATTTTCATAAAAACCTATTTGTTAATGAGGAGGCTTTAGCCATGATTGATAATTAGCACTATTGATTTATTACAATACCCTAAATAATGTTTCTTGCCAAGACATCACAACCACCTTTGAATGTTTAGTTTATAGTCTTGTTTCTTAGTTGGGAAAAGGTTTGTTTTTTTTCCATAGAAGTTTCTTTTCCATAGAAGAGTTACAAAAGGTTTCTTTTCATTGTTTCTGTCCATTCCCTGTAAGTCATTGGAATATATTAATTTTACATGTGTAGAAAATTAGGCCAAATTTGGTGCCTTTTGCATTGTAACATAAGATCTCTCGCAAGGATAAATTATCCTAAACTGCTAATTTTCAATTACTTCATCATTAGGAATTGTAATAATGCTTTGGTTTGCGATTTACAGGTTTAGATGGATTCTCTTCTTCTGCATTATGTTTGAGTCCTGAAAACATTTTATAAATGAGCTTTTGAAAATGAGGTAGAATTTTTTTTTTAATGTGAAAAAAACATTTAACAGTTGACACAATTTTTAAAAAATCATAGGGTTTTTTTTTAAAGAGATAAAATTAAAGGGATTATTGCAGCATAAATCAATAAAGATATGTCAGTATATTAGTGGGCATTAATTCAAGTCCTGGAAGACAATTTATGGAAAAAATTGAGTTTTTGAAAGAAAACTGCATGAATTACAGGTTTCCCATGGAGATTGTAAAATACCTACCGCTGGAGTTACTGAAAAGCTCTTTGGACATTATCCTGGGCACCCTGTTCTTGGTGATCCTTCTTGAGCAGGGGTTTGGACCAGATAAACTCCAGAGGTCCCTTCCAACATTAGCCTTCTGTGAATCTGTGATAACCCTGTGGTAAGCTTGTATTGCTTAGAAGCTGCATTTTTAACTGGATAAGGTCCTTGGAAGTGAAAACAACAGATACAAAACCCCACCACATTTCATTTTGTTTATTTTTAATGATCCTGCTTAACCAATATTCATGGCTTTTATTTCCTTTTGCAAGAGTTCACAGCACAGGTGAATCTAATTCCACATCAGGAATTAATCTCTCTACTCTGATTAATCTTGATTTTCTCAGCGCTCTGCAAGTGAAACAAACACAGCTGTAGCCAGACCTTGGCATTATTAAAAAAAAAAAAAAAAAAAAAAGATGTAATTTACTCTACAATTTATTTATTTTATTATCAAGAGAATAGTAATGGGATATATAATCTATCACCATGAAATGACCAATGTAAATAAGGTCACCATGATTAGTGATCAGAGCTTTTTGGCATTCATTTGGGTCACTGAATATCTTTGTGAAATGAGATTGGTCTCAGTCCACTTAACAGAGCTTCAATTTCAGTATTTTACTTCAGGAAGCATAGCTTTTTTTGACAGTTTCCAGAGAAAGATCAAGAACTTTTACCCTTGGTCTGTTTGAGAGAAGAGTTGCATGTGTAACATGTTTTGATGCTGCTTGTTGCTGTATCTATATAAAGGTGTTTGCTTCAGGGCCACCAAATTAGATGTTTATGGGATTTGTTTGTTTTTAGCAATGTGTGTGTTACTAATTTTAAGCAAATACGTATAATTTTTAATCATGCCTTATCTTCCTTTTTTTTTCTCCTATAACAAATCAATTCACTTTGAAACAATTTAGTTGCAACTGTTGGTAGCAGCGTTTAATTACGCACACAAAGCTGTGCTTCCTGTCAAAAATTGTGAGTTAGTAAACCCTTGAATTAGTAAAAGTCAAAAAAAAAAAGGATGGAAACATTTCTTAATTACAGGGAGTGAACAAGCATGATTTTCCTTAGAATTTTGAGATTTGTTTAAAAAAAGAATTCTTCCGTATGTACTATGAGGCTAATGAAATAATACATACTGTGAAGGCTGATGTGAGGCATAACTGTAGCAGCTTACTGGATCAAAACTCCTTGACTTCTCCCACACCATCTAATAATTCATCAACAGAGAATGTATCAATTTAATTTTTACTTGCCAGGGTCTAACGTACCAGCTTGTACTGCTTTTCTGCTGCCAGCCATTCTATAAAATAAAATGGTGCCTTTTTCTAAACATTTATAACAGTGAAAGACTATAACTTACAAGTTATGAGTAGATAGTTTTTATTTTAGATTGGAACATAAATGTATGTAGAATGGTTGTTTTTAAACTAAATACTCATGAGAAAAAACTCATTTTGCATTTAGTTCGTTCATTTTGGATAAGAAATTAAAAACCTAGGGGGTTTTGAGTTTGAAAAATTGTTTTTAAAAGCTCATAAAAATACTAAATAATTTATTCTCCTCTCCAGATAGTATAACCTTCTTCTCCTATAACCAAATATCGCCTGTCACTTCATTCCTCAGCTTGTGATGGAGCCATTCATTCTTCAGCTAATGCTTTCATCTTGGTTTGGACAAGTCTGCTGTGCCAATTTCAGTACTCACCTTTGTATCTTAAGAAACACATAGACGGCTTTAGGAGCCATAAGAGCCATGCAGACATAATAAACACTTGATTTAATGGAGGGGACTTTATTGCAATATATTATTCATCAAATTAATTGGTAATTGCACCTTATCTTGCGACCTTTCAGAATATTTAATTCTTCTCTTACATATGATAAATATGAAATATTTTTTAACTCTGTGCTGCTGATTCCACAAATATGTACTGTCCAAACAATATAACTGCATTGTTTTGGACTTTGCAGGAAGAGAATTTATTCAAGGGTTAGTGTAAGCTCCTTCATTGCATATTTCTCCTTACCCTCAATGATAACATTTACGCCTGCATCATGGACTGTGGCTTTGCAACTGTGTCAGCCAGTCCCCTCAGGGCTCTGTGATGAATGTCATCATGTCCCACAGATTACGTACATTCCAGTCCCTCAGGTGGTCATGCAACTCATTCTTACTTACAGGGTGAAGCACTTTGCTCCCCCAGACTCCTTCCTGCTCTCAAGAGGTGTGTGGGAAGAGAGGTTGCCATTGAAGACTGAGGCAAAAAAGTTGTTGATTACCTCAGTCTTCTCATCATCCACTGCTATGAGTTTATCATCTTTGTTTTTTGAGGGGTTAAGCCTTCTTTGACCTTCCTTTTCCAGCTAACAAACCTATAGAAGCCATTCTTGTTATTCTTTGTGTCCCTTGCCAGGTTCAGTTCTAGCTTCTCCTTGGCCTTCCTCACCCCTAAACAACCAAACTTCATCTCTGTACTATTTCCAGGTCTCCTGTGCATGTGAGGTCTGCCTGAGTGTTTACTCATTTCCCTTCAATTTGACCAGCAGTTCCCTACTCAGCCATGACAAGCAAAACCTCCTAATTATTGAGTATAGACATCTGTGCAAAGTGAGGTGGGTGAAGGATTGCACTTGCTACTCTGAGCATGGATCAGCTGCTGCCTTTTCCTTGCTGAGGGATGGATAGAGGAGCCCCTTGATCTTCATTTCTAGTAGCGCTTCTGTCTCAGGTAAGCTAGAGCTTGGTTGCAGTAGTCTATCTCCCCTTCTTATTCTCTAGTACTCTAACTTTTCCAGCTCATCCCATAGCTCTGCTACCAGGGTGAGCAGGTCAATCCACTTGGTCACTGGCACTGCTCTCTCTGCTACAGCCCAGTGAAAGAAACCAGCACTCCCTGCAGCCTGACACTAGGATGGCCACACATGTTTTTGGGAACTCTGTCTGGGGCAGCACATCCTTTTAGGTGAGCAGAGATGACTTGGCTCCCCACTGAGTGGGTGCCATACCAGAGCTCCTCCACAGATGGCAATGACACCGATTGAGCTCTGGAGTGGGTAGGTTATCCTGTATTCTGCATGTGTGAATTGTCTGCTCCTGGTTGCTCACACTCCATGGGAGTGACTTATCTCCCAGGGAGGGTAGGTATTGTCCCTGCTGGCAGCACCCATGCTGCTGGTCAGAGCTGCCTCTGAGGCACAGCTTCCCCACTGCTGGCTCAAGAACAGGGGGTTGGGCCTCTCTCTGTTCTAGTGTCAAGGTCTTGCTGGCTAAGAGAGGTCTCCTCCCTCCCCTGGTGGGATTCTCAGCTCCAGAGCGCTTCTGTCTGTGCAGGTTGCCTCTGAGTCTTCACTGAAGAGGGCTTATGTAATAAATACAGCACTTGTGATATGTTCAACGTTTTGGGGATAGAGGAAGGAATCACACATACCTGCCAAAACATGTAAGTCTCTATACTCAGAACTCAAGTGAATTACAACAGTTTGAGTCTATAACAGTATGGCAAGAAGCATTAATCCACTTCTCCATCTAGTAGTCTGTCTCCTGACAGACTACTTTTTTTAGTTAAGTTGCAGCTCACATTGTATTATATTTGTGATTCAGTCTTTGAAGATCTGAAAAAAGGTGGTGTTCTTAATTTTCTTCAAGGGTTTGTTCATTTCTTTTTACATCCTCAGTATGTGAGAAGATTGCGATTGTTGAGCATTGAAAAAAGAAAGTCAATGTCATGCAAAATGAAGAGCTAAAAGGTCCCTGAGAAAAACTTACTGTCTTCTTTGCCTAACTAGGTTACAGAAATCTCTGGGAATTGCTGGTGTGAAATATCTTCCCCAGGTAAGCTTCATTTATGTTGCAGCAAAATAATGCCTACAAAGAGGTCATTGAAGTGAAATCCATTCCAGATAGCTTTAATTATTACTCTACTATTAGATTTGGAGAAAAGACTAACTGAAAAGTGGCAGTAATAAATCATCCACCTTCAGGTAATTCTGGCTATTCACAGTTTTCTATTAAGTCAAAAAAACCCAAAAACCTGTGAAAATAATTTTGTGAAAATAATTTCTTTACTTTATAATTTAAAATAAATTTCCTGTATCAATGATCACTGAGAATACATAAATAAGATAAAGCAGTTACTATACTTTTAGACATAAACCCCACACTTACGTAAGCCCACACGTACAGACAGTCCTCTCCTAATCAATGTCAGAAGCAGGGGAGGATGAAAAGCAAGACAGGTTTTTATAGTAGTGGAAATAGGATGAATAATAGCAAAATTACTATTGAGAGATGCAGATTGTCCTATGGGGAATCAGGCTGTGGGAGACAGAGAAGCAGCCCTGAGATAAAACTCCTTTTTATATTACTTTTATGTATACACAATATCAGTGCAGATGCATCACAGATTTTTTTATGTATAGTATCCAAGCTGTAAATATGAAAATGGTGTAAAGTAAGTCTGAAGGATAAATTCACCTATAAGGAATGTTCATCTAGCAGTATTTTCTTTGATAAGATAATGTAACTCACTAATTTACAATGAACATTAAAATAAAACCTTATAATGGGTATCAAAATTATGAGGACCACTTCTGCTCTTGACATTTACCAGAGCATAGTTGCACAGAGTTCACCTACCAAGTGCCTCATATCTCCTTTTTTCTGCTTTCATCACAACTGTTTCTGATCTGCCTTCCAAGATAGCCTTTTGGGGGAGTCACATGTACTAGATATTATGCACATTTCACAAGTAAATTACTTTGTCATTGGAGACTGTGCTGTTTGTCCAATACCTGTATTCTTATCTGTGTCCACAGCTGTGAACTACTTGCATTCTTTAAAGTTCCATGTTAATGAAGCAAAGCAGAGCACAGACTTAGTGATTGAGTATTCTACTGAGAAGCACTTTATGCTGTTGTGAATTTTACTTTTTTTTAAAATTGGAATAAGAATGCTGATAGAAGCTGAAGCTCTGTTTTTTAGAGGTCTTTTGGACTGTCATCTACAGATGTTGTGTTTCAAGAACCTTGAAATCCATCTTTTGAATGTCAGGCTTCACCATAACGGCAGGTTTATCTCTCTACACCCCAGTCCTTGCATTTGGTCACTTTTCACAGTGTCTTCTGGCCTTATTGGTCTTGTTTTGCTCCTGGTGGTCCATTTTGGCTCCATTCTGCAAGGAAACACACCATTCAAAAAGGAAAATGGCACATGTTCCTGTTGCTGCTCTGCTGCTGACATTTACCAAGCTCCCTGTCACCAGTTCCTGAGTAAAAGTTCAGGATGTCCAGAGTTAATGGCCATGCTAGTAGGAAACATATTGCAGTAATTTCACGACTATAAGGCGCACCCTTTTGAGTAAAATTTTGGCTCAAACCTGGAAGCGCGCCTTATAGTCCAGTGCGCCTTATATAATAGACAAAGTTGCAAAATTTGCCAACCCGGAAGTGCGAGCTGCAATGGGGGGGTGGTGCTGCGGGAGCACCGAATCACGAGGGGGGGCGGGAGTGGGTGGCCGCAGCCGGCAGGAACCATGAGGGGAGGGAGGGAGCGAGCCACTGCCGCCTGCCCGGCGTGAGCCGCGTGGGGAAGGAGGGAGTCACCGTCTGCGGCCCAGTGCGAGCTGCACGGGGAGGCAAGGAGGGAGCCACTGCTGCCGGCTCCGGCCTGGCACTAACTGCGTGGGGAAGGAGGGAGCCGCCGCTGCCGGCCTGGAGGAAGCCACGTGGGGAAGGAGGGAGGGAGCTGCCGCCACTGACCCGGCGCAAGCTGTGCGGGAAGGGACGGAGGGAGCCACCGCTGCTGGCTGTGGCCCGGCGCAAGCTGCACGGGGAAGGAGGAAACCGCCGCCGCTGGCCCAGCATGAGCTGCGCAGGGAGGGAGGGAGCTGCCGCTGCCGGCTCCAGACCGGCGCTAACCACACAGGGACAGAGGCAGCCACTGCTGCTGGCCCGGCGCAAGCTGTGAGGGGAAGGAGGGAGGAGCTGCCGCCGGCAGCACGGCGCGAGCCACAGCCACCCTGAGCCACCCCGAACCGCTGCGAGTCCAACCGCCCTGAGCTGCGCCTCGCCAGCTGGCACCACGGGCAGGCTAGAGTGCTGAGGCCCCTGGCACGGGGAGGGCGCCCGGGCTGCGTTTAAAGGCTATGCCAATCTGTGAAAAATGTTTGCAATTTGAGCACCTGCTGGTAAACCCTTCGATTTCGCGATTCCATTAATATTTCCTTACTTTGTTGCACGCGGCACAGCTCCTCACTGCAAAAAAGTGTGCCTTATAGTCCAGTGCACCTTATAAAATGTACAAAGTTGCAAAATTTTCCAGCTTCTGGAGGTGCGCCTTATAATCCAGTGCACCTTATGGTCGTGAAATTACTGTACTCCTGTACAGTAAAACTGTTAAATGTAGAAAGCTCTTGATTCTTCTGTCACAGATTCCCAGACAGAGAATGGCTGGTGGCAGTCAGGTTTCTGATACAAGATTGGTACTAAAATTTGCGGAGAGGGTTGTGATCATAAATAACTCTCATGTATTAAAATCAAATTCTTAAATTGAGACAGGGTATTTTGAAAACTCCCATGAAGATTTTGCTTCTTTGGATATAAGAAATTAAGTTTTTAGAACTAAGTTAAATGGGTGTCCTTGGCAAAGTAATTTCTATCATATTTTGTTTGTTTTTTTTTTTTTTAATTTTATGTTGCAGGTAGAATAATGGAGACTTCAAGGGCAGCTCTTGCATTCTGTTGCACCAACTTCATTACACATGCTAAAACATTTCTAATACTGATGTTATCCTATTTTCTTCTTGTTGTCTATCATGAGGAACTGTTTCTGCCTATTCTCAGTTTATCAAGGGATTAATAACTGATTTTTAGTTGTTTTTTTTTAATTTCTGCAGAAAACATAAATACTTTATTGTTCATAAAAACTTGCAAGTAATGTTCTTGGAAGTTATAATTATCACTATTTCAATAAGTAATTACGGTTCTAATTACAATCCAAAAGGTATATTTTGTTGTCAGAAGCTGATGTTGTATCATAAAAGATTTTTAGAATTGAACCTTACTATGAAAGGTTTAAAGAACTGCACCAGTAAATTACAGGACCAGTAGTCCCTGTAAGCAAACTTTACAATTAAGGAAATGTTTGAAACCTGTGCGTCACAGAAAACCTAGTCTAGTATCAATTTTCAGTAGCTTTATGGTATCACTGTCTCAAGTTTTATTTAACATACAATCCCTAAAAATTATTTTCTTTTTTTTTCTCAGTTTAGTAGCTGCTTCATGCTGCTAATGTTAGTAGGAATTAAGCATTAGAGTTTAAACTAGTGTTTTATCCACTGTCTTGGATAGGGCTGAAAAGATCAGGGAAAATACCTAGTGAAAGAATCTATAATGAACTTCTAATATTAGTATAAGGAATTCTTTCTCAATATGGAGGTCTTGATGAATTTGGCAGTTCTTGTTGTTTTCATTCTAGCAAATGTAACATTTCAGACTAGGCTGAATTTTAATAAAAAGTTTTTAGATAGAAATGTGAAAAACATCTTGATGATCATAAAATCACTTGGAGATAAACAAATGAAATTTTTAAATCAAAAGACTCCAAAATGCTAAATGTAGAGCTTCCACAATAAGTATGGAAAGGCATTCTTTATTTTCATTAAATAAAATCTGTATTAGATGGAATGGGGTGGGTCATTCAGAAATTTGACAGTTAAGACTAGAAGTATTTTCTCATGAGAGTATAGTAATGCTATCAGAGAAGGAAATAAGGCACCTGCAGAATTCTGATAAAGAAAGTGGTATATATTGATGATTTTAAGTCTGTGGAAAAAGCTTGTCTAATCTATCCTAACAGCCACTAAAGCAGCAGAACTCATTATTGAAAGGTTGACCTATGTGCTG
This sequence comes from Turdus rufiventris, assembly GCA_013186435.1. Classification (NCBI taxonomy): domain Eukaryota; kingdom Metazoa; phylum Chordata; class Aves; order Passeriformes; family Turdidae; genus Turdus; species Turdus rufiventris. Next base: position 10,418,580 of record PYHW01010620.1, on the reverse strand, counting down.
TACAGCCTATTCAGTTCTCTGTCTTTCAGGAATTCTTTTTTTTTGAGGATTATGGATGTACTCTGCATCACATGCTTCGGTCTCAACATCACTGACTTTCTGGTACAACGATTATGACCGAAAGACCTAAACCAAAAACACTCAAATGCAGTTTATCTCCTCCTATAATTCTTCAGACACTATAAAAAAAGAAAATTTACTGCTCTGACACTGATGACTCACTCATTTGTGTTTGCTCTGTCAACAGTTCTTGTTACAACTGCTAGTGCATATTATCTCCATTAATGGACATGCAAATAATAATATCAGTATTATGATATATGAAGCTGGTAAGTTTTCAGTTTAAAATATGCTAGAGGTTGTTTCAGGCAGGTCAAATTCTATCAGGCAGACATCATGTATTTCTCTTGTTATTTATTTATCTTCTTAAGTATAAGCCCATGGGAATTTAGTCAACAACAGATAGGATCGTGACATCCAGGTCTTATCTGGGGATCATATGAATTAAATTAAGACATTTTGAATTACTGTTTCAAGTCTAGAGTCCCCTTGATTAAATATATTTCAATTTTATGTTTCGGATTGCAATGTAAGCAGTGAGGTACAGCATCAGAACAGAGCTAAACAAAACTGGGTTTGAAAGGTTAAAATGGTTCATTTTTACATTCATGACCTCAAAGTGTTTTGTGGTTGTGGTTTCCCCCCCCCCCATTTCAAGCAATCTGGAATCTCTTTTGTGTTGTTTTGACATTGAACGAAGGAAAAAATGATCACCATGTCTGCATGCATAGTCATGTATTTTCACACATTAGTTGAAATATTCCTAAGGATGATGGCAGGAGTAGGAATAACAGTTTCTAGGTCAGTTACAGAAAAATTTCAATTGGAAATAACATTTCCATATGTTCTCTCTTCTGTATTGTCAATGTGTTTAGATCATATCCTTTTTTTTTTTTTCCCTTTTTCTCCCTTTTATTTCTGCTTTTATTTCCAGAGCATCCACTACTTTTGGACTTCACTCTGGAACCTGATCTGCTCACTACTCTTATCACTGTATTTCAGGAGTTAATAATGCTTGTGAGCAGGTGGGGAATTGCTGAAGGTATCCCTTCACTTTCTGTGACACAGTTAGCTGCTAGGTCCTGGTGTGACTGAGAACCTGACAGCTGTCAGTCCTGAGACCTGTCCAGTGAGCTGCATTCTCCTGCATGATTGTGCCATATTGGCAAATATACCTCACTGTGTCCTCTTGACACTATATCAAATTAAAATTAAAAATGTGACACAATGTTTCTTAGCCTGTCTGTTTAGAAAAGCACATACGCAGAAATTCAATATGGATGGGTATGGAAACTGGTAGTGCAATTGATATATATTATATCTGAAGGGTAGATTTACGATTGCTTGCTATTCTAGAAATGCACATTCTTTGCATCAGCAATAATTACACTTTATTATCTTTCCATTCCAAGACCCTTTGCAAGGGCTTGTAATGACAGGAAGGTGTCACTTTACAGTGACAGAGGGTAGGTTTCGATAAGATTTTAGGAAGGAATTCCTTCTTGTGAGGGTGGTGAGGTACTGGAATCAGTTGCCCAGAGAAGTTGGGGTTGCCTCACCTTGGAAGGGTTGGAGGCCAGAGTGGAGGAGACTTTGAACATCCTTATCTAATGGAAGGTGTCCCTGTCCATGGCAGGGGAATTGGGAGGAGATGGTGTTTAAATCCTTTCCAGCCCAAAATATCCTATGATCTTTGAAAGGTCATTTACTTGTCACAATGTGTAAGATTTTTAGTAACAAGAGAAAGCTGCCCTGCTTCAGTTTTAAAATGCAGTGGTTCATCATCTGTTCTTGCAGAACTGTGTTTTATAGTTCCATAAGCATTGAGCATGTGTAGAGTTTTGTTGTTTACAGTAAAATATGCACCCCTTTAATAAAATCTACCAAGATGCAATGTGATACTTTATTATAAAGTAATTCACCATAAACAAAGGTCAGACATAACTTGAAAAAATTATATAAGCATTATATATGTCTTACATAGGTATATTACACATGTTTATAATATATCTATGCAACAATCTGAAATAATTTATTACATTAGGGTAATGTAGATCTGTTACACAATTAATACACTTTTCTGAAGTAAAAAGATGTTTTAAGAAAAACCACAGTGGTCATGTCAAATAAAGGTTTTGATTATAACTGTCATGTTTCAGTGCACATTCTCTGAATTCTGCTCTTTGTCTCATATGTGGAAGTGAGAGCACAAGCTTAGCAGTCCTGATACCTGCACAGGAACCCTGTGCTGCTGTAGGATACTTGGGTGTTCAAGACAATTTGGACAAAGAATAGGTAGAGAGGTTGAGATCTGACAATTATGATTGTTGCAGCCCAAAGTGGTATTAACAGCTAAACCATTTACATGGCTCCTGTTTAAAAGATCCAAATCCATTCTATAACTCATTTACTTCCTTGGCACGTCTGAAAAGTAACTGTAGATTAATTCTTGTTAGTCTAATTTAATTCAAGGAGAAAGAGAAAACTTTGCAATGTGATGTGGCATAGTGTTGCCCAATTTTAAGTAAAAGAAACATGCTACTCTCACAGGTGAAACTTAACCTGACTTGAGGAAGGAGAAAAGTGATAAAAATCAAACTTTGATCAGAAATCCAGAGACTGTGTGAATGAAGCAGCAATAATATATGGCCGTTTGAAGTTCATCATTCAAAACAAGTCCATACATGTTAAAGCCCAGCCTGCAATCGTGTGATCACAGGGCTGTTGGTCTGAACTGCTCCAAGATCCTCAACCTAAAGAGAGAAGCATTAGCTGTTTCTGCTCAGAGTTTCTGGCCACTCTTGCAGTCTCAGGATTCTGGTTCAACATCTTTCCTTGGAACAATCTGACTTGCATGTTTAAACTCTAAAATACATGGCTTGGTTCTCCCAGTGTCTCTGCCCCATTGTCACTCATCCAGACATTCCCTCAGCATTTGAGAGCACTCAGGCACCAAGCTTAACCCATTCATGGATACAACAGATAGTGAACTATGTCAGCACAGCAGAGAAACCTTATAGCAAGAGCCAATTTTAAAAGCACTTGGAGAAAGATACTTAAAAAATACCCTTACAGTTCAAGCTGAATATTTGGATGGGGCAGAGGTGACTCTTTGCCCATTATTTTTCAATATATGACATCAATACATGACATATGGTGTCAGTAGAAAACATCCTCTCCTTTTAAAAGGAATCTGTTTCCATGAGTTCAGCTGGAAATTCCACTCTCCTTAGTCCCACTCATCCCATCTGTGCAAAGAAATGCACTGCTCTAGGGAACAGATGGAGTCAATGGATCTACTTTTTGTGCTGTGGGCTCCACATTCTGGATTAGTCACATTCCTTGAGTACGGTACTTTTCTGCAGTGTAAGATAGCAAGCACTGTTATGTGAGTTTATTAGATTCTCAACATATAAGAGAAATAATGGAGTTCTGAGTGCTATTAATCAGGCTTCATTCTGGCCTATGAGAATTTATCTTTCTGGATGCATTTGAAATTTCTTAATATCTGCCTAAATGCTATACCTATGTTTGTGGTCATAATTTTCCTTAGTTTTGCTTTTAAATTATGTATCTGCTCTGGAAAAAAATGACAACTGTTCTAAAAATTAAAAATCCATCCCTTGCAATTTGACTTTAAAAATATTTGCAGTCTCAGAAAACGCAGTATTCACCAAGCAGTAATTAGTTTCAAGAAAGGTTTTTGATCAAAGGAGTTATTTTCAGCTTGTTGAACAAGGATAGAGTCAAAAGTCACAGAAACAAATGCATAAGGAAAGGATGGGGATGGTATCACAGATGTAACATTCGTCCCTTGGGTGCAGTTGAAGTTTCTGTGAGGGTTTTGCTATGAAACTTGATTGAAATTTGCTATTTAGAGGAGCCACAAAGGAAACATGAAAAAAATTTCATGAGTATGTGAGTCATCAGTACCTGTGTTCCAGTACTACTGTTGTCAAGAGAAGACTCAGGCTTTCTTATAGCAACTGTGAAGTTGTTCTAAGATAAACATTTACATCTTGGCTTAAGTTTGGCTTAAGTATTATATTAAATTCAAAACATTAACAAAAATACATTTTCTTCTGTAGAGAAAAATGCACTTTTTCAGTGGAATAAACTTCCACTTTTTTTTAGAGCAGATGGCTTTATTTTTCTACAAAATAAAATAAGGAACATAGGCTTTGCAAAAGGAGATCAGGGGCTTGGGTCATAGAAAAGTTTTAGCTCATCATGAGAAGTGAGAACACATAGCAAGGTCTTCTGTCTGTCCTCCGTCCTCACTTCCTTAGACCGGATGCCCTCAAAGGCATATCTGTTCTTGCATGTACAGATCCTCTTTGATAATGATGGTTAAGCAAGAAAAAAAACACTGTTTAATAAATTTTTTTTCTTGGTTCTTATGACACGCACTACTCAGCATCACTTCAGAAATGCTCCTTAGCAAAACCTTCTAAGGGTCAAGTCCTTATGTTGAGATGACATTCACCACTGTTGACACTTGTGTAAGCTATCCAAGAAGGTGACATGCATTCCAATAATCTGTCAACACCTTACCTGTGGCAGCTACTCACAGGTTATATGGTCTGGAAACATAGGTCACATTTTTCCAAAAGCAACTGTAATATCAAATTAAGGTCACAGCTTTGATACAAAGGTGTACAGATGCATCTATTACACTAAGCTGTGAGAATTAAGCAGAAAACAATAAGATGGTATTTAGAATCTGGTAGAGACCATGAAGATTTTATTCTGTCTGCATACATTTTTGACTGTATAGTAGCTGTAGTACTTCAGTATTTGTGATTGAAGTGTTGTCATATTTGTAAGCTGGTATTGGGTATGGCAAGTGAGAGGAAGGTATAGGAAACACCTATGGCACTTTAATGAAATTCTCTCTACTTGCAATGAATAAGCATCCAAGCTATGTAGTTATGTACAAGTGATAGACAATGCAGGCTTTATTCCTGTGTCTGCAAAGACTGTTTTATAGATTTAATTCTTTTACCATTTTAGATAATATTGCTATGTCTCTTATGTGTATTACTGTACCAGAATTGAAATATGCCAACTGATGGTTCAAACCTCGTGAACTGACTGCAGTAATGAAAATTTGTTTGGGTGCTGCTCAGTGCTCTGCTATACACTACAATAATACCTCTAGTCTCTTCAGGAGGCATTTTGAAGGCTTGATTTTGAGACTCAAAATGAAATTTAGGAGAGTTGCAGGTAATGTATTTAGAATTTTTTTCATTAAATCAGTCAACTGTATTTTGCAGATATAAAAGAGTTTTATATCTTTCTATTTTTTAGGTTTTTTTCTAACATGTAAATTTTGGAATAGAGAAATTGGATGATGCAATTTGACAGCTGATGTTTGACTGGTTTGCATTAACACTTTGTCCAAGCACTGCTTTTATTGCGTGTAATACTCCAAATTATTGACACTTCCATGAATCGTGACCAACTGTCACAGAGTAGCCAGCATCCTAACTGTGCAGCTCCTGGCTTCCAGAACAAGACATCTGGATGGAAAACACTGGATGTGAATTGATAATTAAAATATAATTGCTGCAGAAATGTATGTGGGCTAGCTGTTAAGAGACAAAAGCATGACAGGTATTGTTCTAATGGTTCTCTGTTATAAAAGACCATGTTCCTTTGCCCAAAAGTACTCCCAAGCACTTTTAAAAGTGTTACTGCAGGTATAACCTGTCACCTGTTATTATCTGCAATCCACTCTGTCAGACTATTACCCTTTTAAAAGCATCAAATTACATCATTTATCTGTGCTTTCATGTAGTGCCTCATTTATTAATGTCTCTGTTATCTGGACCTTTCTGATAGATGACAGGTTTTTTTTCAGTACTGATTTTCAGACTTATATGTGGTGCAAATGATTTTTCTTCATGATTTTCCCTTATTGTTTTTTTTTATACTTTTTTTTCACCTTTTTATGATTGAGATGTGTTATGGCAAGCTTATTCTCTGATGTGTGATCTTTCTTTTGGTTTTTAGTACATAGCGCTGCTTGAGTGTAGCCTCAAAGAAAGACTGCTGTTTATGGCTTTTGTTTTCAGGTACATTAATTTAATTGAGTGCATTATGGCCTGAGCAGTATCGTGTTTCTCTTGTGAACGACTCATTTTGGGTCTGGAAGTCAGCTGCCTGTGCAGTTTCACCAGAGGTGCTTTGAGGAAGCCTCTGGGTCACCATAAACTCAGGCGCCTCACAGCCACAGAAAATGGACCTCCATCTGTTGTTCCCCTGCATTAGTTTAGGTCAGGCTTAGCTAATTCATTCCTGAGGTAAGGCTGGACAAGCTGCTCTAGCAGATGGTCTGTTCTGGGCCCTGCTGCGTGCTGGGATTATCCCACAGAGCCCCATGTGGATAGATGGCTCCCAGGTCTCAAGAACAGATTTCTGGAGAGAACTTGTGACCTTCCTGAGATTCCAGTTACTAGGGTGATGCTGTGGTGGTGGTTGGGTGACCGCAGCTGTTAACTTCTTAGCTGACTTTACTTCACATTATCTAACAATGCATTAATTCAGTAATTACTGTGCTACTGTAATTAATGGTATTAATTACCATTATATAACAACCCACTTTGTGATGTCTATTTTTGTGGATAATGTATCTCCAGCTTGCTGGTGAGTGATGTATTTTCAAAGGTGCTCTTTTGAACTTGGGAAGATGAGCGATGCTGTTGATGTAGGAATGGTCAGGAGCAGCAAATGCCCAGCTGCAGGCACAGGGCACTCTTTGGGGTCCTGGTGGCATGACCAAGCCAGGCCACCAGCACACAAGGGTGAGGGTCAAGATCAGAGGAGAGCCAGGGTGAGAGGCAGGATGGATGGTCAGGCAGGAACACGGGGATGAGCAGGCTGTCTGTGGGTTGGGGACTGGCCCCAGGCCCATGGATGAGCCTGGTTTGGCTATAGTGGTCACTTGGGTAAGTGACAAGACCCTACAGGGGAAGATGTGGCAGTCTGACAAAATTATTCAGTATTAAAAGTACCTTACATTGTGCAGTTTTCTAATATATCAATTAATTCTAACAACTGTTAAACGTTTAAAAATGACTGTAATGTAATTATTTGCCATCATAGTAACTAAGATACAGTGTTTGTGAAAAATATTTCAATATAGCATTCATAACAATCACAATATGGTTGTCTGATTTCTGTTTTGAGAATCACAGTTTTTCCGATAGTATAAATTCACTGAAAAAAGATAAAAACTGTATCTAAATAAAAATTCAGATTAAATTCTTCCAAAAGGTTTTTCTGCAGTGAGTTTTCCCTTTCCACATGTGCATTAGCTACAGGAACCTGGTGATCAATCAAAGGATGATCTCATGCTTTAAAGAGATATAGAAAACATAATTGGATGAAAAACAAGTTATAGGCAGTTGCTGCAGAAATTTAATGAGTCTTCAGTTGAATGAATTACTTTATTTGAATTTCTCATTGAATAAATTCCTTAAGTTGGACTTGCTGCAAAGACTGATATTAGATAGTGGTTATTTTTCATCTCAGAAGAAGCTGTTGGCAATAACTGCAGGGCGTTTTGCCTCCTCTGGTATGAGAAGGACTAGGTTATAACTTCTCCTAAAGCGCTTAATTTCCTCTTCAGTTCAGCTTAAGGAGAACTATCCTCGCTCTTAGTGAGAATTGTGTGTTGAACTGGAATTGGGTGGCAGAAACATTAAAAAAAACTGTTCTTAAATTATTTATGTGTGGTACTAAACACAGACCATCTGACAGATGAATACCTGAGCATAGATGAATGGTAAGTACTGCCTTAATCAGTAATGAATGGTAGTGAATACAGTGCAGCTTATGCAAATGCAACTGTGAGCACAGGATGGGTGCATGTTCACATTCCAAAAAGGAATATGTGGAGACGTCTCCATATCATGGGGAAGATGTTGCAGTGCCCAGGTAATGCACTTTCTGCTGGGTTTGCACGTGCAGTATGGGCTTGATATGGGCAATCGGTGAAATACAGACCTGACAAAGGGTTGTAGCACATGCATCATCTCCAGGAAGGGCAGAGTGGCATGATGCCTTTTCTGACAGTGTGGTTTGGTGTAATCGCCTTTGTCATCCAGGCCATGTCCATATGAGTGAGATAAAGAGGTGCTGGGGGAGCAGGAATCCATGGATCTAGTTGACTGCATAAACCCAAGAGGCATGCTTAATGACTTGTATGAAGAAAATTGTGTCTTAAAAGGTTTCCAGACCAATTACAAGAAAAATCAGCAGGCTAAAGAGTTATTTCTGATTTAAGGATAGTGTATGATATCTTGTTTGGAGACAAAGCAAAAACTTAAAGTTTTTTTCTGATATTTTCAGGGATATACAATCTCTTCTGTTGATCCATAGAGCTGAGTATCTTTTCAAGAATTAGCATCCCAATCCCTGTTGTCTCTTTCTCCTTAGAACTTAGACAAAGAACATGGAAAAGACTACTGGCTTGACTAAGTTTCATTGTTGTCCCTAATATAAAACATTAAACATTCTCTTCTCAATTTTAATCCCCAAGTGGTTTGGAGATTACATCAGCTCTTTTATTAGACCTTCAAATACAAATTCTCATTCAACTATGGATGTCAGTCTAAACCCTGGTCTTCCTTTTGTGTTGCCTCAGAGGAGCAGAAAGTACAGTTTATGAAATAACATAACTACTTTTAAATTAAAAAGGAAATCCTCTTTTGTGATGATGGATTCTTGAATTTAGCACTAGTTAGGTATAGTACACTGAAAACATTGCTTTCCATGCTGAATAATATTGTCTCATTGCTTATATTTCTCTCCTCATTTGCTTTAATTGTAGACACATCTGGGCAAAAACTAGATTTTGCTGCTGAGCACTGTAGGCTTCTGACTCTTAACTAGGGATGTTAGACACTGTCCTAATGAAGTATCTACAATAAAACTTCAGTTGGAACTGTTGTTGATGATACTTCTGACAGTTTGATCATGGTAAAAGCTTAATAAGATTTGCTTGCGCTGTGAAATTCTGTTTGAAAAGAAATCTTCAGTATTCTGTTCAGTAGATTTGCAGTTAGTATGATTGCAGGGGTGATGATGTTTAATTTATTAACAGAACTAAATCCTTTTGTTTTCCTTCTGTTAACATGGTTCATGCTGGGCACAGTTAAGAGCACAATTTCAGTTTATTCCTTCTCCTTCACCTTGACTGGGTTTGATAATTCACCTGCAGTAAAAGGTTTAACAGGCTTCACCAGTCTAAACTCAGGGAGGCCTATGACTCTGCACAGGTTTTCCTGGGGGCTCAGATTTTGCTGCTCATAAAATTACTTGGAGAAAAATTCTGTCAGAACTTCGTTTCATCTAAGGTTCATGGTCAATTTTACATAAGTGATGAGCTTCTTGAAATGGCTTTATCTATGATCCAAAGGTACAGCTACTGATACCTATATTTTAAAGGTACATGTATTGGTACTGATAGATGCTGTAATGCAATAAAAATACCTTGTTATAAATCTGTCTCTAAATATAACTCTGAGATATTTTACGAATTACTGTTGAGCTGTTCATATTTTATTGTATGTTTTTTGTGCCAAAACACTGTGTATCAGAGTGATAAAAAAAAAGATTTCTGTCAGACTGATAATAGAACATTTAGAAATGAAAATTTTCAGTTAAATTGATACTACTGATAGCCTTCAGAATGTGCTGTGCTAGGCATCATATACTTGTAACTAATTTTACAGAATTACATCTGTGAATACAACTTGGAAATCATTCTAGTTGCTGTATAAAGTTAAGGAGATATGTGACTTTTGGGTTTGTTTTTTTTGTCTATGGAATATCTAGTGTTGAACTTTGCCTCACTGTTTCTGTCAAATGTGCTACATAATGCTTCCAAGTACAGTAATTTCACGATTATAAGCCGCACCGAGTATAAGCCTCACTCCCGGGTGTTGGCAACTTTTTGTTCTTTTGTCCTTATATAAGCCGCACCTGAATATAAGCCGCGTGTTACAATACAGGGTGTGATAAAAGGTATCTATTCTATCACCATCTGTTGAGGGTGGGGGCAGTGATCCTTATCTCTGCAGGAGAGATTCTACTGATGGGCCATTGTTCTTTATCTTTTCACAACTGCAGCCTTCCTCCAGTGAGTCATTTTCTGCTAATGGCCCATTGAGTCCCACTGT
>PYHW01010620.1:10334194-10387834 GCA_013186435.1 Turdus rufiventris | reverse complement strand
GCACCGGACTATAAGGCGCACTTCCGGGTTTGGGGAAAAATTTTAGTCAAAAGGGTGCACCTTATAGTCGTGAAATTACTGTACATTTGCTCCATAAATAAAGTGCTGCAGACTGTGATCTGATTCTACCACTCAGTACTCTGGATGTTCTATTGAAAACAGTGAGATCAGCCTGGAGCTGAGTGCCAAGCACAATTAAACTATTATACTCTTAAATACTGATTTGGAAAGAGAATTTTTCTTTTTTTTCAGTGATGCCTTCTTTAGAAGTTTAAACCCTGATAGCTAGAAAATATGGTTTGGGGCTTTATTTTTTCATCACAAGGCCTTGTTTTCTGTGGGTAACTATGGACTGGCTTTCTCAGATTGTGAAATGGCATATCGCAGTATTATTGAAGCAGTAGCTTGGGTACGCATTTTCACTGGATCCCAAGTTATAGCTTTATATTACACTGCTGCAGAAGAAGCTAGGAAGTATAAAGCTGCAGCTGTATAGAATTTGTCTCTGTCAGAAAACTGTGTACATGATAGAACTAACTCTTGCAATTTAAATCTATGCATAAAAGCAGTTTATGGTTGGCTGTAAGTCAGAGCCAAGCTTCGAATTTAAAGCGCAATGCCTCTGTTGCCTTGGCCAGATATGAGGCCCTTTCTGTGGTTGAAGTAAATGGGATTCTTTCCCTGTTCTTCCCTCCATGCATTTTGGAAACTCATCAGTTAAACCATTTAAGTGTAATTGGAAAACAATTTTTAAGATCTACCAGGGTGACCAAGGAGGGAGAAGCAGAGTTCATAATATGACTCCTGTTATTCAGAACACTGAAAATTATCTTCTGCATGCTTTTCTGTGCTGGGAATTGGCATGTGGATTTTTACCTTGATAGGCAGGAAGAAAATTGTATTTCCAGAAACTTGGCAAGAAATATCTATTGACTCTCACTGTGTCAGTGGTACATATTCTTGAATGAAACTAGTCTCCAAAATTCAAGAAGTGCTCTCCTAGAAAGATTATTAAAGTTGCTAGGTTTTCATCTTTCTCTATATTTTCATCTGTGTGGGGATATGTGGTTTCAAATCCTTAACAAACCAAAGTTTACTCTCTGGTACCTTCTCTCACTGCATTTGAATGTTGATTTGAGTTCTCACACAATTTTAAAAAAAAAAGAAGCTAAAGCAAAAATAAATTTAAAAAATATAAAATAACAACAAAAAACTAAATAAAACAAAAAAACCCCAACAAACCAATAAGAAGCAGATGCCATCTGTTTGTGATAGTCCCAAGTACAGTATTTACCTGTTCTGTAGAGCAGTGAAGACCTGTCTTCATGGACTTGCATCAGTGTTATTGATCAGGAGCTGATATTGCTGAATGTATTTAACAGGTAATACTTGAGGATTTAATAGAGTTGTTGCCTAATAAAAAAAGAGATTGACTTCAGAAGGTTTGTTTGGGGTTTTATTAGGAGGTAGGGGTATAAGAGGACATGTCAGCTAAAATGGTTCTTTTAATTTGGCATTTGCACTCTACATTGAAGGTTCAGTTTTTGGCTCTGATGGGCATCTTTCTCTTTGTGCTTAAACATTTTCAGGACTGTCGAACAAATATTTACTAGGAGTTCTTTGTAGATACTTGGCTGGTTTGTTTTTTTGTTCATTTTTTGTTTTAAAGAGAGATGTTCTGAAGGAATTCTGGAAAAAGGATTTTATCTATGTAGTCTTTAAAAACACGGGGCTCATTTGCAGAGAGAGTTTGGAACAACCAAACAGCTTAGGAGCGTTAGGCTAGATCTGTCTATGTGTAAGGAGGAGAGCTCTATAGACCACCTAAATCGATCTTATTGACTCTTGTGATAGGTGTAAAATGGCCAAGTTTGTAAGTTCAGGGCAATTGTTGCTTGACTCATTGGAACAAAGAAAAGTGGCTTAGTTTGCTGTAAAAACTCAAATACAGAGAAGGAGAGAAGCAGGGGACACGGTTACATTCACAAAACCATTTCTGGAATATTGTTTTAGCCTTTTGGTCTTGAAAAAGATGCTTGGATTCCTAAAAAAGCCATAAAACCCAGTAAATAGTGCCTACTTTCCTGTCATAGCTTCTTTCTTTTGAAGATATTAATTAAGTTTGCTAGTAAAAAAGTCTATTTTAGTTATCTCAATGCAGTTTATGACTGAAATATGTGTAAGGTGACTTTCTTTTCCTTCCTATTTTCATTAAATAAGCTGACAGAGGAAAATTATTGGACTGGTGGAACCATTTGTCTGACATCCAGTGAATATATGTGAAAAGGCAGAGATATATGATTGTTTTGCTATAATTTGCTTTGTAGACACTAGCTCATCAAAGTATGCCCTGTAATCACTGCTTCTCAAGGAACAGAGCTACCTTTTGGATGGGACTGTGTAACACAAAGTTGTTGGCCCTGCATGCTTGCAGTGAAATGTTGTCTGGGGGAATCTGTCCTCCTCCTAATATAAAGAAAGTAGGAAAAGAAACTACATTTCTTGGAGTTTTTGTTCTGCCAACCTGTGTGACAGTCTGCTGGCTTCAAGGTAGAAATAAAGTTTTTTACTTTTTTTTATGGGAAATCTTGATTAAAAGTTGCAGGTGATGTTGCCAGTTTTACTATTCAGGAATTTCAGTGGAAAAATGCTCAGATTTTTAAAAAATCAAGATGCATATTTAAGTTTAATTATAGGTAGTCTTAAAACATAGAAACAGTCTTTCTCTTAAAATTTCTCATGAAATGCTTTAAATTTTTAAAAGATAGCTGAAATAATTTCAGGTTACCCTGACAATTACTTCTATTTTACATGCTAAGTACAGTAATTTCACGATTACAAGACGCACTGACTATAAGCCGCATCTCCGGGTGTTGGCAAACATTTTGTTCTTTGTCCATACACAAGCCGCACCCAATTATAAGCCGCTGTGTTGTTCGCAGCAAGGACCTGCGTGCAACAAAGTTGCCAAATAGCAACAGAATCGCAGGATGGCCGGGTTTACTGGCTCGGCCCTGCTTGGGGCGGCTGCCAGGGAGCGACCCCGGCCCCGTTCGCCGCAGCTGCCAGGAAGCGGGAGAGCAGCATGCCCGGCTGCCACTGCCGCCGCGCTTGTCAGGGCTGGGCAGCGCCGCCACGCTTGTCAGGGGTGGGCAGCGCTGCCGCGCTTGCGGGCTCTCACTTCCAGGTTTGGAAATTTCCTAAATTCATTAATATATTAGCCGCTCTGGAGTGTACGCTGCACTTCCAGGTTGGGAGCTAAATTTTAGTCAAAATGGTGTGGCTTGTAATCGTGAAATTACTGTAATTAGATAGCTTTTATGTGTTTTTGAAACTACTGTTAATGTATATGAGATTACTCGTACTTGCTTCTTGCAGTTTTATTCCATGCCAGTTTACAACTGATCTGAAACACAGTGAGTACTGGTGTGTAAAGTGGGGGAGGAGTAGTGTGCAGAGGGCAAGTTGAAGACTTTCTAAAAGGATACTGATTCTGTTGTCCTCCCAGATCTCCTTTCTGAGCAACTCTGGTTATTAAAGACTTCAAGAATTTTTCCATAGAGAGACTAATCAATTTCTAATATTGTCACACAAAAAGAAAAGAAGCCTCTAAATAAATAACACTGGATTTTTTTTCTATATGTTTTGTTCTAAGCTTTCACTAAAATGGCTATACTGGAAAGAAATCCAAACTTCATATGCTTCACAAAAAGAGTGAAAATTGTGTGTAGTTCTGGAGGGCTGACTTTTTAATTAGCTGCTGTTAATGAGTAAGTTAAGCACATACTGCCACTTCGGCCTGGTATTGAAATGACTTTTTCCCCCAGTTTATACAATGAACAATTTTTTTTAAATCTGTAATAAACTGTGATGAAGATCATGCTTTCATCTTTTTTTCTTCTTTTTTTTTTTTTTTTGAGACTTCTGAAGTCATACATAGGACTTTTGAGACACTGAGTATTTCTTGGGTGTAAGTTAATATTTCCCCAATTTGAGTGTGTTTTGCCCATGAGTGATCTCTCTCTGCCCTCATCTCAACCCACAAGCCTTTTATTATCATTTGTTTGCCCCGTCCAGCTGAGGAGGGGAATGGTGCAGTGGCTTTGGTGAGCACCTGGCATCCAGCCACAAATCACCACAGTAGAACATCAGTTCTTAATCCAGTCCAAGCCCTTTGTCATAATTTCTTTCACTATTGTAAAGATGTTGGTTTACTATTTAAGCAAGTACCGGAAAAATTAAATTAAATATATACAGAACCACTTTCTCTAAGTTAAATCATATGGCATGCAAAGATGAATTAAGAGTTAGAAAACAGACAACCTAAGGGAATTTTTCCTCTCTGGAAAATGTGAGGTGTGGTAATTTTTTCATTCTACTTTTCTAGTTTTAAATATACTTGACAAATTAAATGGTGGAATTTCTGGTAATGCATCTGAAACAAAACCTACAATTCAAATCTCTGATTTACATCCTATCCCTCTGTTACATGTGGTTATGGAGGGCTTGTATGCTTGCTCTCTGAACATGGTTGCTAAAGATCTTTCTCCCCAAAAAAATAGATTTATTGAGGGGCTTTTGATCTTATAGCATAAGTAGAATTCAGAGCTACTGTGTGCTGCACAAATACGTCTACATAATGGAATTTAACTTCTTTTTAAAAAATTTTCACAGTGAGAATAAATTTTTAGGGATTTTCTTTATATTTACGTGAAATTTCAAGCTCTGTATATGTAAGACTTTAGGCTGGTACTTGACACTTTTTTCTGTATATGATAGAATTAGAAAGTATCGTTTTGGTTCACAACAAAAATTTTTAACTTGAATGTTTATCTTTTATTAATATTGGTTAAGTTCTGTCATTTATGTAAGAATTGGGAAAAAAATTTAAATTTTGGCTTTGAATCCAGACACCAGACATGAGTTTTCAGTAAGTTAACTTTTTCAAGGGAGTTTCCAGTGGACATATTGGATTACAGCTGAGTAATGCATAAATGTGGCCTTGGGATAAAATACAGTAATTTCATGATTACAAGCCGCACCTGATTATAAGCCACAGGTTCGGGTGTCGGCAACTTTTCGTTCTTTGTCCATTTATAAGCCACACCGGATTATAAGCCACACTTTCATTCGCAGCAAGGATCCGCGTGCAACTTTCACAAAGTTGCCAATTAGTAACAGAATTGCGGGATTGCGGGGTTTACAGGTTTGGCTTGGGGCCGGGCGGGCTCGGCTTAGCGCTGCCCTGCCGCCGCCAGGGCCGTGCGGGCTTGACTTGGCTCAGGGCTGCTGTGAACTTGCACTTCCGGGTTGGCAAATTTCCAAACTTTTTCCATGAATTGGCCGCTCCTGAGTGTAAGCTGCACTTCCGGGTTGGGACCAAAATTTTAGTCAAAAGGGTGCAGCTTATAATTGTGAAATTACTAATTTTAAACTAATTAGTCAAAAATCTGTTCAGATCCTGGCTGAAGGTGGCTCATGAAGCCTTCACTTCTGCCTCTGATTCAACAGCCTATGTTGACTGGAAATTTCAGTAGACTTTAATACAGGAAATGTGCTCAAATTTCAGTCAGGCATTTCAAAAATAGTTGGCATTAATTAGACTTGTATTATTCAGAAAGATGTGAATCAATGGCAAGGAAGGAAAGGGGCTGTGGAGAGCTATGCTGTGCTCAGAGCAGGCCAGGCATTAAGTGTAGCTCTCCTTACCACAGGAATGCCAGGCAGTTGTAAGGCTCTTTAAAATAATGCATTTTAAACCATTTAAAATGAATGATAAAAAGTAATACTAATGACTGCAGCATTAGTATCTTTCATAAGAAGGAATGGCAGTGGCTGGGAAGTGGTGACAGTGAGTATATAGAGCAGTATATGTAGTATTGAAAGTTTTCACAAGAGTAATGTATCTGATTTGCCAGAAGAAAACATGAAAAAGAGAAGAGCATTGAGATTCAAAGTGTTACTTTGGATGTGATAGAACAAAATGCATTTTGTTCTTAGTAAGGTAGAAGGGCTTACACAGGCCAGTTCCAGGAACAGGGCATTGCTGTCTCAGTTGTTCATCTGGGTTTATATTGCTTGCTTGATAATTCTTGTATCTCTGAATTTCTAGGGGTGCCTGTTTTTATATTATCCCTGGGAATTATTTTCATACTCAGCTTACAATGCATAAATCTGAACAGACCTGAAAAAGAAATAAACCATTTCTATACTACCTGAGAATTTGCCCCAGGTGAGCAAATGCTGCTTGCTTATTGACATTCTTCTCAGATTTACAGAAAGAGTAAGTTTGTCCTTGTCACTGAGTCACCGTGTGGGGAATCCGATGGCTTAGTCCTGCTTCTTGGGTCTACCTCAAACTTTACCTGTGAATATTTACTATCTCCATATGTAAGAATAGTTATTATTTATATATTTATATATTCTTATAGATTTATATATTTCTATATATATTATATATGTATATTTATATATTTATATATATGTTTTATAGATTTTTATAGATTCATATATTTGTTGTTGCTGGTTTTTTGCGGGGTTGTTCATGGCTTCTTTTGTTTTGGGATTTTTTTGTAGGTGTCATAGGTTAAACCAAAATTTATTGGGAGCTGTGACAGCTTATGTGCTCTCTGGTGGATATACATCATGGAATAATGCTTTACGAACAAGAGTGACTACATTGTCGTACACTCTTGACTCACACTCATTTTTTACAGATTATTCCATCTTTATGTGGCATCTGCAAAGCCAGCTTCTGGAGCTAGTTTAGCTTGAATTCATGAAAAAAAAAAAAAAAAATCCATATTAAGAAATTTGTTCCATGGAACATCCTATTTGTTTTCCTGTGATAATATATGACAAAGAGCACATGTTTATAATATGTCTTAGAATGACAAAAAATAGAGGAACAAGGAAAACTCTTATGTTAACTACAGCTGTTATGACCCTATCATTTTGTATTTCAGGGTTTTCTGAAACACTAACTATGCAACTGCAATTATGCATTAATTTTGTGGATCTGTTTGGTTCCTGTACCTAACCCTGTTATGGACACTTTAGTTTGAGTGATATCAGCTTGACCATACACCTCAATTAGATAAGACTTTCTGGTATTAGAGACTATTAGAATACCATTTTTGAGGCATTTTGTATTAATTAATTAAGTCCTGAAACCAACACCTTACCATTATTAGTAGATTTTTTTTCAGATCGTGTTCCATAGTAGATACATTTTATCCTAGAAGGTTCTTCAGTTACAAATGAAACTGTGAAGCCTTTTTTTGTGGCTGAATTCTGTTTCTCTCATGCTTGCTTATTCAGTGTTTGGCTCTGATTAATGGTCTACAGCCAGTCTGTTCTAATGTTAAATGAAAAAAACATTCTGGTGGCTGTGGCACTTGGTGATAAGTAGTTAGACTAAACAGCAGATCTACTGTGCATCCCTTGGCTACAGAGTTATGATTAGATTCAGCTCAGCTTCCAGAATACTACTGAGGATATTGCTTCTCTGCTGCCGTGATAGAGCAACTCATATTGAAGCAGCATGTGCTGCTTATCTTGCATTGTACACTGTGGCATTCTAAATACACTGGACAAACCAAGTAGTATGGTCTGGTTTTTTCTTTTATTTTTGCTAGATTTATTAAAGTGGAAATAGGGGGTTAGAATGAGTCTTTCAGCCAGCAAGCCATTGTAGTACTTGCAGAAAGTTTTAAAAGGCGTATCTTTCAATGACAATTATATTGCTTATTTTTGTAAAATGTTTATTCAAGCCTTTGGACAGTTAACTTTTCAGGGTTCATATGCAGTCATTCTTCTGCTAAAACAAAACAATCCCACCAGAGGCTGCATTTCTAATGTTTCAAATGAATGAAAAAGGGGAGGGGTGTTTTATATTCCATAAAGCACAGGCTGTAAAATTTAGAGATTAATTATTAATTAATTGAAAATTACTAATTGAAAAAAATGCACATATTAAAGATAAACCACAATCTCTTGTTTCTATAACAATAATTTCATGTTGTTTATTTGAGAGATAGAAAGTTGGATTTTTCCAATGGTTACCTGTATAATGTCCTTTTTCTGCTAGGACACCACTTGCTAACAGTAAAGGCCAGGTTGCATTTCAAAGTGGCATCTAGTAAAATGTCTAGATACCTGCAAGAAATAATCTCAAGAGCATTGAGCCA
This sequence comes from Turdus rufiventris, assembly GCA_013186435.1. NCBI lineage: Eukaryota > Metazoa > Chordata > Aves > Passeriformes > Turdidae > Turdus > Turdus rufiventris. Next base: position 10,379,645 of record PYHW01010620.1, on the reverse strand, counting down.
GTTTTTTCTTCTTCCAAATTAATTAATTCAGCAAACAATATTTTATTACAGATAAACAGGTAACATATAAGACCTAATTCCTAAAGTATAACAATAATAATTTTTCAGCCCACTTTGTCAAGGAAACAGCTAGGCCAGCTGATTGTTCCCCATTCCTGAGCCAAAGCCTGCCTTACTCATGGGACTGTGGAGTCCTGTGAGGCAAGAAGCCCCAGCTGAAGTTTCCAGGCTCTGTGCTGTGACCTGGGGCTTTTGACTCTCTGCCAGATGTTGCTGTTGCTTGCTCCACTTGGTACACTCATTCATTCTTCTGCTCACTGACACTACTGCTCCTCGTTTTTGTGTGGCTCAGCCTGATCCACTGTCATTTTGGATCATTTTCTCTTGTTGCCACTTTAAACAAATGCATATAGAATGCTAACATGTCCTGATGTATACAGAATATTGGTAATTATCTTCTCCTGCTTCATGAAATATTAAAATAAATCTTGTCCCATTTTTTCCCTGCAGTCTGACACAAAGGTTATGATCTTAACATGAAGAGTTGGCCTATGCCTGTTAAGTCTGTGGAAATCTGGAAATTATATTTAATACAGTTACAAAGCTGTAATTTACTTTTTTTTTCCCCACTTGGATATTCTTGTTATAGAAATGCTTCTCAGACATCTGTAAAATAAGCATATTTGAGAGGTTCCTATTTCTGCTTCGCATTTCCTCTCCAGGAAGTGCTCTTCCTTTACCTACTTCCTACCCACTCTGGGCTGAGGAATGGCAGAACATATCACTGCTGAAAGTAGGGATTTAATTTTGTGTTAGTAAAAGGTTCCTTTCATTTTTATCTCATGTGAATGATAAGCAAACAATACTCTAGATCCAACTACAGTACAATTTGAATTTAATCTTCTGATTTTTTTAAGGAACATGTTCTTCTCTGTTGGTTTGTTGGGTTTTTTTTTTTGGGGTTTTTTTTTTGGTTGGTTGATTGGAGGTTTTCTTTGTTTTTTGTTCTTGTGGTTTGATTGGGTTTTGTTTAGTTCTGGATGTGAGCATGCATTCAAATAACAAAATGTAAAGTTATATGGTTTTTTTCTCCCTTTTTCTTCAATTTGTGCTATTTGTATAAAGCTATTCCTGAAGAGAGAAGCAATTTAGTTCATATTTCTCCTGCTGACATCATATTACTGTAGCAGCAATCCAGAGAGGACAAAGCCTCATATTTGCTCTCGATAACATCTCTATACCACTTACCAAGGACAACATGATCCTTGGAAAAGAAAACCTGTATGTACTACTGTCATCTGAAGACAGATAAAATAGTAGGGCTTAAATGCTTTCTAACAGAAAACTGAGTGAATTCTTGATTGTTTTCTGTAATAGCTCGATATTGAAACTGTAGTAAATACATTTTATTATATATTTACAAATAAATAATTTATTCTTGCTTGAAAATTTATTGTTTGGGATTTCCTTGACAAGGTTTTTGCATAAGATTTGATTACTTCTGTAATGCTAAGAAAAAACCTTTTGTATTGCCTCAGACCTTGACAGAGTTATGTAATAAATAATTTGAAGTGTTGTAAATCTTATTGTAGAGCCTTTTTAAGCTGCTACAAGGTACAGTAGTGATAAAATAATTCTTAAAAGATCTTTTGAACCTATTTCCATTGATTTAAAATCAATTAAATTCCTTTCCCTGTAATATAAATTAGGTTAATGAAATTGTACAACTGAGTGAGATACTCTGAGAAGTTTAGAAAAATTAGAATAAACATGAGATAAATATACTTCAGTTTCTGGTGCTAGTTTTATGGACTCTGAGGGAACCTATCGTCAGTTCTCCTCCTATTTCTCATAGCAGTCATAGAAATTTAAGGTTGGGATCCACCTTAATAGATGACCAGAGTTGTATCAATTGTCTCCCTGAAGCATGTTGTCATTTCTTGCATGCCTAAACATGGATCCCTTGATTCCCTGCATTGCTATTCCATTGTTTTACTGCTCATACAGTTAGAAAAATGTTCTTTACTTTCAATCTGAAAAGCCATTTTATGTAATATAAATATACACCTGCACATTGTTTGTAACTTGGTTAGTTCCATTTGATATGAAGGGAATTTAATGTGATACATGCAGTTTTAATTTTCTGTCTCTGTAACAAATTGCCAAAGATCATTCATGCATTTATTAAATAAAAATTTTCATCCATTTTATTGGGAATTAACATAAATGTGCAAAAGCAAAAAAGGCATTTACTCAAAAAAGCAAGCAATTCCTTTTCTAGTATGAAAGAAGAAGGTGATTTCTGCCCCCTGTCCCCTGTCTGTGAGGAAAAATACGGAATTATTTTGTTTGAACTCAAATGGAAATTCACTTGCAAAAAAGCAGAACGTGCTGGCAGCTTGAGTTGCTAATCTGTTTTACTTATCTAAATAATATGAAATTGATCTCTGCAGTGAAAGATGGGGACTTGTATACAACTGTGTGCTAGGAAAACTTCAGAAATTATGTAAAATATACCACAGAGTGCTTTAAACAGAGTTTTTGCCCTCTGACTTGGCCAGTTGCCATATCAGGGATCAAAAAGGTTTGTTTTGTGAAAATTTGTGTGTCAAAACTCTTACTCATTTTTTTTTTTTAATCTTTATTTCCCATTTTGCTTCTCACACTCTTTCTTTGAGGCTGATATGTGACTGCATTTATTTGGAATTTGTGTTTCTCTGTCTGCTAAGAATTACAATCACTCTCTCCTCACGAGTCTTCAGTTCTGCATTGAAAGATTGCTCTAGAATGAGATTAGATGTCTGTTCTCACTGTGAGAACTTCCATGGGAGAGGATGAGCTTGGAGTTTGTGTGTGGGAGTTTGTGTGTGTTAGATTCTTGGTGGAATATTTAGAAATAATTCCTAATATGTATTTTAAATAATTGCAGAATTAACCTACCAAAAGTAATAAAATGCACTATAAGTAAGAAGACTTAAGTATTTGTAGGTTTACATATTAAAATAAAATCCTTATATGTACTAAAGCATTTAGCACATGGAGAATTCTTTTTCCCTATTACTGGTTTGAGGTTAAAGGATGCTCAAATGCTTGAATTAAAGGCTGTACTTAAATACTTATGTAAATTATAATCTTGACTTGGTATGGCTGTGCAGTCATGCCTGACTAAACTAATAGCAGTGAGTATAAACAGTAAATGATTCAGATTTGTACACAGTTCTTCCCCACAGACCTATGTTCTTTATCTGCTTGGCTTCCCGTGTTGTCAAGCAGTTGCTTAACTTCTTGAACTTACAAAGCCAATCTTTTTTTACCTTGCCTGCTGAATTATAAATAATGTTCACCTGAATTATAGAAACAAAACCCCAAAAGAAAACCCAAATGTCCTGACATGAGAACCTGTTGCCATTTGATTTGTTGTTTATGGTTTTAAGCAAGGTCCCATATCTATTGCATATAGAAGTAGTGCAGAACTCCTGTTGCATTTTCAAACTGATTTAGTTGATGTATTTTGCCAACAATATCCCTGTTATCTTTGTAATTATAGTATCTGGAAACTATATCACTGTGGCTGATACATTATTCTGCAAGTAGACTTTTGTCTAATTGAGTATACAGAATGTTTTTTTATTTTCTTGTTTCACCTTAATCGTTTTCCCTTTGAACCATCTGTTGGACAAGAGGGCTTATTCTCCTCTTGCTGTGTCTGCATTATATGTAAGCAGAAGATGCCTGAGATGTCCTTGAGCTATCAGTTATCACAACCTGTCAACCATAGAGCTGAAAATTTTTAGGGCTAAGTATACAGTGTAGGGTTTCCTTGGAGACTGTAACATCCCTGAGTAGGGCTAAAAAAGTCTTACAGAGGACCCAATACTTGGCCAAGCCAGTACTTTGTCTTGATGTCTTCAATATCTCACTTTACTTTTTTTTTTTTTTTTTAAGAGGAAAGCCTAGCATATTTTCATACTGCTTATGCTGACTACTGAGTCAAAAATCAGACTAATAATTCTGTAATCACAAAGGTAAGACTGTATGAATTAAACAAAGCTGTAAGGCTTCCCATGCAGTGGACCATTCTGATGGGATTTCTGGGCCCTTGTTGAATATATGTATCATTCTTGTGCTATTGGGTTTCTCCCTTCCTTGACAAATCAAAACCCTGAACTAAAACTTCTGATTGTCCTTAGTTTATAAGGTTATTCTTACTGCAATTGTAAACCAGCCTCAGAGAGTTAGTATTGAGTCTTAGTGCTGGGTTGGTTTTATACATCACATTTGGATGAGTCCCCTTTTGGATGTAAAGAGGCAAAAAATTCACCATTGGGGTTTTTTACTTTCAGTTTCTACAGTACTTTATAGCCTTGTTGAGCTTTCTGTATTGCTGTTTTGCCTTCAGACAGAAAGACAGTATAAGAGGGCTTACATTTCTTTGTCAATAGATTTAAAGAAGTCTTCTTGTAGCCAGTAATTATACTTTAAATTATATTTACAGTGATTTCACTATAAGGCGCACCCTTTTGACTAGAACCCGGAAGTGCGCCGTATAGTCCGGTGCGCCTTATGGTCATGAAATTACTGCAATCCTTTTTTCAGAATTTTACTCTTCTTGTATCGTGAAATTTCCCCTTTTTATCCTGGCATATAGGTCTACCTCCAAACCATTGTGCAGTGACAGAAATTATTGTCAGTCATCTAGGAGGATGAATCATTGGCAGGAGAGTTTTCTGTGGTTACGAGTGGTTTTTTTTAATGCTGAGTATACTCATGCATGGCACTTTTCTCTACAAAGGGAATCCTTCAAGCCTAATGATCACCCAAAAGTTGTACTTAATTTTTTAAATTCTTATCTTCTGACCTCTCTCTCTTCTTCCATGGTCAGTCATAACAAATGGTCTCTTTTTACCAAAGCTCTTTTAGAGAAATTAGCAAACTGCTTCCAGCTGGATCTGGTAGATGGCTCCCCTAGCTAATGATCCTTAGCTAATCAGGAGGAGATGCAGGGTGAGAGAGCAAGCAAACAAAAAGGTGGGAGAAATAGTCATGACATTCAAAAAAGTGGATAAGCCTCTGTTTATGTTCTACATGTGTATTTTAATGAAGTGTTGGGAAAGAGTCATGTTTCATACCCTCTAGTGCACCTCATGGCTGAGCTATACTGCGTAAGTGCAAAAGCAATTTGGTCATATACTTACACAGCGTGATGGGGAATGTTCTGTGCATTCCCAAGCTGCTCTAAATAACAGCCATGATATCTCTACTTCTGGCTTATGCACAGTGATTTTACTCCATATTTGATGTAGAAGAATAGAAGACTGTTTTAAACATGCTTGTCTTCAGTCTTGCTGGCAAGAGACATTGTGAAGAAAACTCTTAGGACAAATATTCATCTCCTGAAGAGCCAAATGGACTCACTTAAGAAAAGCAAAGCAAGAATCCATCTCTCTTTATAGAGAGTGAATAGCTGGAATATACAGGAAATTGTATAGTATAAAATACTTGCAATAGTATGTTTGAATCTTATGCGTCATTTATTTCAGATTGTTCACAGCATAACTAGATAAATGGATAGATGTATATCTATATATAATAGATAGATAATTAGGTAAGTGGATAAATCTCTTATTAATAGCTAGTTTAAAAATTTACTTTTGGTCTATGTAGAATATATACTGAGAGAGGTCAAAATTTCTGTCCTAGGTCAAAGACATTAGCTTAGTGTTACTCTATTATGAATCATATTTGATAAAATTGTACCATTGAATTTAGAGTAGTGCTTTGCCTCATTAGCAAAGTTTTTTAGTTCCTCCCCATTGATAGTATGAAATCATAAAGATTTACATAGAAGCTTAGTCTCAGATTTTGTATTATGTTAGTGTGTTGAATGCATTTGGGGAAAAATTGACAAAACACCTGTTAGTAATCAAATAGCATAAGCTGAAAGGGCTTCATGATAGAAATTAATTTATCCCCCTTGTAAGTAACAGTAATTGTTTTCATTAAGAATTTAAATAAAATTGTAAATATATGCACAAATTTTAGAATAAAAAAATACTGTCTTAACAGAAAAAAAATTAAAATTGAGTCACTACACCACCTTTAATTGCATATTCTGTGTTCTTATTGTCTTGTGCTTGTACGGTATGAAAGAGGGCACTGATAGAGGCTTAGAAGCCTTAAGAATACCTCTGGATGCTTCTCTCAGCTTCTGGTTGCTTTCCTCTTCATCCACTCATGCAGCTGCTCCTCATTAGCTGAGGATCACATGCCCCCTGATCACTTATTGAATCCAGCTAATTAATTTCTGTATAAGAGCCCAGGTAAAAGGTGGTATTTTCTTTAGCAGGAACTTGGTAGTAGAAAGACAGAGGGGTTATAATCTGATCAATGAGATGTTCTTTTCTGTATGCTTTCATATGGAAAGCATATGATCTTGAGAACCTGAGTAGGCTTGAAGGGGTTTTGAAGCTCTTAAAAGTACATTCTCTGCAAGAATGGGAAGAATAAAAGTAGTTGAAAAGAACTGAAGGCTTTCATTTGCTGATTTTCTTTGAAGTGCTTTTATTTGTTCTCTACTCTCTTACTGGAAGAGATAGAAGTGTAGTAGCCTGAGGTAGGTACTGAGCAAGCCAAGTGACTGATGATGAGAACTAACTTGGGAATAAAAAGCCGGAATAGGAAGTCTGTGCTTTACTGGGGAACAGGCAGATAATTTATTTGGGGAAGCAAAAAGTGACCAGTTTCTGAAACCAACTCCACAGTGCTGTGACATTAGAAACACTGAGTACATCTGTCTTGTCCCTAGGAGTGCAAGGGTGTTCAAGGAACCTAGAGCAAAACATCTGGTTTCCTTGTTGTTTCCTCTGGAAAGTTGGACACCCTAAACATCAGTGCTCAAGTTGCATTCTGAAGGCATGAGTGGGTGTTGGGGTGCTGTACTATAAAGTAACTCAGTACTCAGGCTCCTCATAGTGATTGGAAGGCATATTACTGGAACCGATCCATTTGTTCATAATTTTGATATGAAAAATAAAGGTCTTATCTTAAATTACAATTTAAATTTTTCTATATAAAATGGCTTTAACCTGATTGTGGGTCTGGATAGAGGGAAGTTAGATTAATTGAGCGATGTCAGAGAGGCTTTTGAATCTTGTTGTTGTACCTACTTTTTGTATTGGAAACAATGGGCATATTGCTAAAGACATTGCAAGAAGTTTCTTTGAGATGTTCCAGGCACAGTGTACCAAGTTGAAGTTCAGTGTAACCTTTTTTTGTCTTTGTAGTACACTTTTTGCTGTCAGTTTGAGACAAATAATTGTTTTGTTTTGTTGTAGGGAAAGGTGAACATGGGAAACCATACCCTCTTACAGAGGAAGACCATGATGATTCTGCTTATAGGGAAAATGGCTTCAACATATTTGTTAGCAACAACATAGCACTGGAACGATCCCTGCCAGACATCCGACATCCTAAGTATGTAAATTGTTTCCTGGAATATTTGTTTTTTAGGATTTTTGTCTTTGTATAGCTTTAACTAAATTGTTTTCCAAGAAGGTAAAACATAAACAGTCAACAAAACCCAATAATTTCATTTTGTAGGAAGTGGAAAAATTACCACTGTTGTTAAATCATTTTCTCTGTCTTTTAAAGTGACTTCTCATCTGATTAGTTGTACATTAAGACTATAAAAGGCCTCTTTTCATTACAGAATGAGTTTTATTAAATTTCTGTGTAGTGAATTAGGCTGAAAAGCTTTTCCATATTTTCTCATATTCTCATTTGGTTAATAGCTCCAGATCTTTGAGCTGGGGAGCAAAGTGACAACTTGTATATAGATTTTGGCTGTGATTGCAAAGTGTTTCTCCTGTTTTGTTACATAAAAAGTTAAAACAATCTAAGAGCTGCTAAGTACTGATGCTTCAGCAGATTTATGCAATGTAGAATTGTGTAAAACCAGAACGTGCATGATGCACAGGTAAAATTTGGGTGCACTGGATGATGGTATTGTTCCCTAAAGTAAATTAATATAACACAGAGAAATTAGATGAAGGTTATGCTGGAAAACAATCACTGAGCTAAAAATCATCATACAGCAAACCTTACTTGCTTTTCATGTTTTTTAATTTTTGGGTCCTTTATACAAAGAGTAGAATTTCCTATCTGTGACAGGAAAAGGGGTGCTTTTCTAGGCTTCAGGCTCTTGTCCTCTAGAGTAATTCTGAATCTGAACTCTGAAGGGGGAGCTGATTTGATTTTTCTCCCTACCTGGCATTTTCCCCCACTTTTAATTGGATTTTATGCAACTAGTGTATGGGGGAAAGGTGCAAGAATGAGACAAAACTAATTATCTACATGACTATGTTTGTATTTTCCTCCAGATATAATTCTCTCTATTATATAAAGATTCATGTAAATATCATCCCACTTATTTTGATATGAAAAGTTGTCAGAGAACAGAGCTGAACTTCAGAGCTTGACAAAAGTTCTCAGTGCAGGGGGAAGAGAAACATCAAGGCAACTAACACATTTTTCTGTCAAATTTGTAACTGCATTTTTCAAAGAATGAATAGTATATAAATATTTGCATAATAAGAGTTTAAAAAAGGGAATTCACAGCAGAGGAATTAACCTTTTGTTAGAGATGTTTCTAATTTAATTTTTAATTGTCTAATGTAATTCTTGCATTGTTTTGAGGAAAAAAAAAGCTGTTTCTTAATTTGTGAACAATATATTGGTATTGTTTGCATAGGATTAAATAAAAAGAAATATGTTTTTTATAACAAGCTTAATGTTTTGACAACTTACCTGAAGTTATATGAGTCCTTCCAAGAAGTTTGAGTTCTAAGGTAGAGCTGTATAGCATTGAAGCTGTGGTAAGTTACATTGTCAGTATAATAAATATGTTCATCAAGCAACTTCCTCTGTTAGCAAAACTGGAGAGAATAATGACTAGACACAAAAGGAAAGCTATCAGGTTTATCATCCCTTTGTGGTTTTGTAAATTGTTCTTTTGGCAACTTCTTTCTCACCTGCTGCTTTCTTCACAGTCCCTGACATTCCCATGTGTGTCCCCAGAAGTGATGTGTTGTCAGAAGTGACGTATTAGGAACAAGTCAGTGTCACACCAGACTTTCTCTGCCATCTTTTTCTGACTTCCACATAAACATCTCATTTGGGAAGTCTGACAATGCTTTCTGACCTACTGTTAGAAGCAAACACATCTCTTGGTTTCTGTGTGTTAAGTACAGCCAGTCTAAAACTGCACTTCACCTTTGGAAATTTCTGCTCTCTTCAGAAGAGTATGTAAAATGTGAAATAGTTCCCATGTCATTCTGCTGGTTTTCCCTGGAGTAGAGTTAATTTTCTTTACCAATTTGCATGTAATCTGTGCTAGAGGCTGGGGCTAAACCATGGCACTAATAGCGTTGTTTTTAGACAAACTATTGGAAAATTATGTAATTTCTATCTGAGAAAAGGGTGCTATTCAGTAACATTATAGCAGATAAATTAGGTGTGGTATAGCAGACAGGTTTAGTTTGGCCAGCTTTTGAATGTTATGAAGAGATTGGCTTTGTGGAGCTTTGAACTGCTTTGGAGCCTTCAGCTGCCATCTTATGCAAATCTGTGAGAGATTCTGATGTTGTAAACTTTGAGTTTTGATCCTCTGTCTCTATTTAGTGTATGCCATTTGCGCAGGGAGAATAGTTGTCTTCTGCTGAAGACTGATTTCTGACTGAAAATACAGTCTATCATATGTCTTATAAAACCAAATAGTATGGTTGTATTGCCATTAGTAAAGAAAATGCAAAAAAATAACCTTCAAATGCAACAAAACTGAGTAGTAAATCCTGTAATTTGAGTAACAGCTTACTGTAAGCAACAGCTGCAGTATTTTCTACATTCTTCTAAAGTAAATTAAAAAAAAATTTTATTCCGAAGTCAAACCAAGGAAACTTTAAGAACCACTTCCAAGTGCTTGGTTTTCTGGGAAGTATGCAAAGACGGAAGAAAAAACTTGTTCTTTTTAATCCAAATAAACTTTCATTTTCTGAGTTTCTTTAGGAATTGGACTCAGGATTTGCAGATAACACCTTCTGCAGGGGGATGGGTAGAACTAAGCAAATGCTTAGATGACCGAGTTCTGAAAAATTCAGGATTTCAAATCTGTTTAATAATACTCTTTTGTTTTTCCTGTGATATTTAAAACACTTCAGCAAGATGTTATGATTGATTCTTCTTTCCCTTTTAAGACAGCAGAATGTGTGTGCTGTTGCAAAATGAAACAGTTAACTTCTATTTTAAGGCTGACTTGACATTTCCTGCATCTTTAATATGATTTTATTGCATCCCTCTAGTATCTCCCATGCTTTTTGTTGTCTCTCATAGCTGTGCTCAAATAATATTTTTTCCATTTCTAAGTGGCGTTTGATGTCTTGTTTCTGTTCCACTCTTGTGTGAAAGCCTTGGCACAGTGGGTGCCAAGCTGCATTAGCTAATTCTCTGTTCTGTGCCTGCAATCACCCGTGTCTTTAAACAAAGAAACAATCAAAGAAAACAACTTCTTTCCCCCCACCCCTAATTCTAAATAACAGTCTGAAAGAGGCTTATCACCTCAGTTTGTTTGGTTTCAGGACTGATTTAGTGAATACAGGAGTTCTGGTCACCCAAAGCAAAAGGTAACATTGAGTTTTGGTTAGTATTGGGAGAAAGCAATGGAATTAATATTTAGGAGTCAGAAATTCAGTACGAATGTAAGAAATATTTCAAAACCCACAAGAAGAGTGTTTTCATTCACTTCTCTTCTCACCTGCTTTGTGCTACTTTGTGTAGCCTAGAATACAACAAACCTGCTAATGCTGGGGTAAAAGTTGGCAGTATTTTTTTCTGTTGTAGGAAGAGAACTGCTACTTATTCTAATACTGAATGTACCAGTTGAAATTAATTCTTATCTTCTCCGCATTATCAAATATTCTGCTATTCATACCAACTTTGTTCAAACAAACAAAACAGAATCTGACTTGCATTTTGAGTAGTGTTCTAAATATTATTTTAATGAGGCTTGGAGGAAGGATTGCAGACATCTAGTCTGAACAGTGAATATAAATTTTGTGACCTCTCTTGTTTCAATCTCCTTAGTGTTGTTGCAATAGACAATCCATTTCTTAAGCTTTTCATTACTGAATCAGGGAATTCATGTTTGTCCCTGATACCAACATATTTGCAAGCTTTAAAATATTTTGTTTTGTATGTTTGTATATCTTAGTTTCAACAACAGTTCTCCTTTTATCTAAAATCAGAGAGCTGATAATGGTATCTGGGTGTGCAATAGGTGCGGCACTGCAAGCCAGGCCAGAGAGGGGATTGTCCTGCTCTGTGCTGGTCCAGCCTCACTCTGAGTACAATTTTGGGCACCACAATGTAAGAGGGATGAAAAAGCTATTGCAGAGCATCCAGAGGGATGCTATGAAGATGAAGGATCTAGAAATTTCATTCAGTGGGTTCTGCATAACTGAAACTCTGCTTTTCAGAAGCTAAGAAGAATGCCTGAATGGTTGTCTCTCAAAACATTTGTATGCAGTGTGGTTGCTCTCTATTGTTTTTTTTTCCAAAGAGGCAAAATTGAAGTGTAATGGGAATTCTCTGGGCGGTATGTTTTTTGATAGACTTCATTTTTGTGTTTCTTTAGAGTAGTTGTACAGTTAACAGGGTTGGAGTTGCTCTTAATCTCTATGTTTAAGTACACTTTGCAAAAATGCTAGTATTACTAAATTAATGGGAAATGGATATAGTTAGATACATAGGCAAGCAGTAGTACATATCTGAATCCCCTAAAAATTAGTTATTGCATTGTATTTAGTTAGTTTTCTTTTATGAATACAGTGCATTTGTCACAATCTAGCCTATGTATATTGTCCCTAAAGCTAAAATTTAAAAGTTTGTCTTTAATCCAACTCTTCAAGATAAATTCCATTTAATTCCCTCTGAAGTCTGTGATCTTGTTGTCCTGCCTTGCAAAAAACAACAACAACAAAAAAAAATAGACAAAATCATTTAACTATGCTGAACTTAGATACACTTAAGTCTCTTACAGAAGTAATTAGTTATTCGTACTGTTCTTCTGTTGAATTTTTGATTGTATGGTGAAAGAAACAGACAGTAGAAGGGTTTTTCTAGTTCTTAATCATTTGGGGGAATCAAAAATTACTTCAGACACACATACACATTTCATTCTTCATTGTGCAGATTACTAGTATTAGCTTAATTTATCTGGCCACTGAGCAACCTGTTTAAACTCAAGGTTTGCATTTAGTGGGTAGTGGAAAAGCTGGAGATTATTACTGTGCTTTTCAAATTGTTTTGTGTAGTTGCTGAATAATGTAGTGAAAGTGAAAAGTCTTGTGGTCCAAAACACGATAGGCAATGTCCCCATTTCCAAGCCTGACCAGATTGTTCTCTGCAATTGCTTCAGGGCATCCCATTTGAAGTGCAGCTCCTCAAAACAGGAACAGGAATATTTTATACCCAGGAAAACCTATGGCTTTCTGTCTCTCTCATGCCTGCTGTCACTTTCTCTGCAGGATATGTAGTGATAGGAACAAATAACATGGAACAATTCCCAAGTGCTTTCTGGGTGCTTGTGTGTCTTTTTTTATAGGGCAGCAACAGCAAAAATGTGGCTGAAGATTGATGATTCCTCTTCCCTCCTTTTATTGAGAAATAGGCCACAATGTTAAATAGGCCAGTGAAGAGAGTCCAGGGCTGATGATGGGTCTGTTTCTGTTCACTGAAAATTATTTGATAAAAGAAATAATCTGTTTATACATGTGGAGAAAAGTAGTTCTTGTGTGTTTAGATGCCTTGCATGTTACTTAGACTCCAGTAAATCCTCCCACACTGCTGAGAAAATAACAAGCTGCAGTAAACATAACTGTGAAATCTAAACTTAATGGGGACAGGAATTCTGAAGAATATTTACCCTCCAGCCAGTTCTGTACATCTGGGATAGCCAAGTCTATTAGCATTTGGCAATGGTTAAAGCTTGAACTTTTAGCAGTCAAATAATACAATAGTGAAATTGGAAAGTACATCCAGCTTTGCTAAGATTTGTGTGGAATGTAGGACATTCTGGGTTTTTTTATCTTTGAAGTTCATAGGTGAAAGTGATGATATATGTTGTTAATACGGTAGTTTTATGAACAGCCTCTGTATACCTTACCTCAGTAAGGCAGTACATTCTCAGCAGTAGATTCTCAATGGCAACAAAATTAGCTGTTGCACCTCATGTAATAAGGACAGCAGATGTGCTGGAATGGAAAAACGACTTCTATTTTGCCTGATTTGATTGTGAGTAAGCTTCTCGAGTTCCAATTTTCTGAAGATTGTGCTGGCCACAGGATGTGGTAGTAGGCATGAGAATTTACTGATCTTGTTGGTGTATGTGGTCCATGAGACCCCACAGCTTTTTCACAGCATTTGCTGCCTTGTTTATTAGCTGTGATTTCAGTATTATAAACACTGGTCAGACCTAGAAGTATCTTGCCTGTTATCGCTTTTATTGTGTACAGGTGATGGTGTTGAGATGTAAGCCTGACCGCATATTGCATAGAAAAGGAGAGGGGAAAAGATTTAGGCAGATCACAGACTGTTTTTGAAAATTAAGTATTTTATGTGTAAGCAAACTGGATGTAGTAAGTCCATGGGCCTGATGGGATGTACCCATGGGGGAATTGATGTCTGTTTGAGGCTCCTCTCAATGGTCTTTGAATGATCACAGCAATTGAGCAAAATACCTAAGGACTGATGCAAAACTGGGAGGAATGGCTGAGGTTCTAGAGGGTTCCTAGAAGCCTATGGGGTACCCTTGGAATATAAGGGCAAGTAGTAATAAGGTAACTAAGATTTCTGAAACAGAAGTCAAAGGTTATTGAATGTCACAGGTTCATTTGTTCCTGAAGTAGTGTGCTTTAAAATGCACTTTGATGGGACAAAAACCTGAATTCTAATCCTGTTTCTTTTTCAGCCAGGAAAATTACCTTAGACTCAAAATAGAGGCTTTTTATTGATCACGGTGAGGTTTGCCTTACTTGAGAGACAATCAGTCAAGTTTGCTAGGGCTGAATGGATGAATTTTAACTAGATTGTTATTTCTCTGATCTTCTCTTTAAAAAAAAAAAAAAAAAAAAAAAAGTGTGTTGAGGGTGTTTGTTTATGTATTAAATAAATTGGTCTGATGTTATTTTTGAATTCATAGGTAACAAAGTACAAGGTTTAAGCTAAACTATAATTAGAGTACTAGGATGCCTTCTTATGTGCAGTTGCTAATGAGGAATTTTGAGATAGTATAAAATGACTACATGTATTATTTCCCAAGCCTCCTAGATGCAATACATATGGGTGAGTAGGGGTGAGTAGATAAGTTTCTTAAAACATATTAATTTCTTTTAAACTTACAACATCTTTCCATAAGTGATGATGATTTTATAAGTCACTGTATCATAAAACAAAACTTTGTAAACATTAAAGTACTTCATATCAGTATGGTTTATCTGACTCAGACTCTTCCCTTGGCTAGAGGAACTTTTTGGTTTGAAGGACAAAGCAAGGCAAACTCAGACTGATTTCTTCAGAGACAGAGAATGCTACTGAAGAGACTGTACATGACAGGCCAAAATGAGGCAATTTGACATAAAGTAACAAGCACCTAATTCAGCTTCATCAGTTCTGATGAATTCCATGCTGAGGAAAGTCTACAATGGAGCACACGACTTTTCCTCCTTAATTCCCAAGACATGTTGATAGTGCATATAATAACAATTTCACAAACAATTTCTACTGTACTTTTTTTTTTTTCATGAAAATATTTGGAGAAGGTTTATTTGTTCTACTAAAGTGTTGTGACATTTATTGAGGCCCAAACCCAGTAATGCCTGCTTGCTTCCCAGCTGTGAGTGACTGTGAAAATAAAGATTACTTTCCCTGCCATCAACTCACACCCAAGCTAATTTTACAGCCTTGTCAAATAGCAGGAGAAATTACTAGTTATCACTACTTAATCAGGCTCAGCTGACAAGACTAGATTGGAACAGAAACATGGTGTGACTGAAGCTTGTTGCTGTAAATTGAATACTTTGACGTGCTAAGACAATTACTATGTAAATTTCACTGGGAAATGTTTTGTTCTGGTAGCTTATAGAGGTCTTGTCAGTACCTGAGGGCCCAGTGGGTGCTGTAGTTTCTTTTAATAAAGGGAAAGAAAAGGTCAGATCTGAAAATGCAGCTTTGTTAAGAGAGCGAGAGCTGACAAAGCCAGTGGGGAAAAAAAGGTTGCAAATCTTTCTGTTTTGCTTTAACTTTCTATAAGAGGAGAAAATTAGAGATGGGCTACTTTTATGATTCAGAAACTGCAGTAGCAGGCTGCTGCCTTGTTTCCTAAATCCAGCAAAGGGACGTCTGTGAGACACTGAACTTCTCCTATGTTATTATCTATCAGGGCAATTTTCAAGGTTGTTGATGTGTTTGGAAGGCATAGAGCCTGGTAACTGCCCACAGCACTGCTAGTGGCATCCCTTAACATGCATCAACCATTGTTGATATGTTTGCAGGGTCAAGCAAATTGCTGCTTTTATGAATCAGCTTTTGCTGTCAAGTGGCTGAAATGATGCCAGCACTTCTCTCCTTTCTCATCATTTTAGAAGCCTCTATTCTTTCATTTTGTCTTCTGCAGAGGCAGTATATTTCTGTGTGTTTCTGTTAACTGTGAAGCTGTGAAGAGGGAGGATTTGGGAGTTCTGCATGTTTTCTTAAGCTCGTGTGGTGAGGACATTTTTCCCACCTCAAATATGAGGTTATCAGGGAAGCAAACTGAACTTCTCTTATTCCTTGAAGTAGAAAAATGCTGTTATTTGTGCCCAGCAGAGTAGTCTAACCGACAAAATGAAATCGTAATAGTCTTAGGATTCTTAGTAGTGAATAAGAAAGAAGTATAATTATAATAACTTTTCACTAATCTTTTTATGAATAGTCATCTTTTCAGGTTATATTTTAAAGGTGCCTGCTGCAGATAGCTTCCTGGTGTTTCTGGGACGTTTTTTTTTCTTCCTCAGGCAGGTTAATATTTCAAGAATAGAGGAAACTCTTGCTATTTTCTTAACCTCCTAAAGTCTCCCTGTACCTTTGAAACCAACTCTAAAATTGTTTTGTTCAGAAACTTGGTTTAGATTCTTGTTTCAACCCTGCAGAAAAATTCTGTATCTCAAAGGAAAAATTAAGTCAATATCGAGTGTTTCAAAGCAAGTTAAAGGGTGTGACTGTATGTAGCTTCTATGAATAAGCCTTGAACTCCTGGAACCAAGTCCCCAGCTCCATAACCAAACTATAGGAGCAGCATGCAAAACTGGTGAAAAGTTCTACTTTGTCAATTATGTGTATTGATTTTTTTTTTTTTTTTTNTTTACTGTAGAAATAATTTTCACATAAATTCTACTTGGTTTTTTTGTTTGTTTTTTTAAGAGAAATTTGGTTTCTTAAGTACGTAGCCATCTTCTGGTAACGCTATGGCAGATGTGCATAATAAACAGTATTATGCAGCTTTCTGAGTTCAGTTTTTCGAAACAGTAATAATTTACAAAATTGAATCATACATATGATTAGTGCTTAATTATGTTTCTAATAGAAGAGAGAGAGGAAGGAGAGTCTTTGGACAATGATTGATTTTTCAAAGCAGTAAGTACTATTTCACAATGTGGAAACAGCTTGTGGACTGGTAAATTGGGCCTCTGTTTATAAAAATCTCATCCAGAAGTCTCTGAGACTAATTTAATGATGTAGGGATATTCTTTGATAGGAAATACCAGATATTAAGTTCTGAAATAACTTGGAAAGAGAGACTAAATTGATTGAGTATAGCAATATTTGAAAGCAT
This sequence comes from Turdus rufiventris, assembly GCA_013186435.1. Lineage (NCBI taxonomy): Eukaryota > Metazoa > Chordata > Aves > Passeriformes > Turdidae > Turdus > Turdus rufiventris. Next base: position 10,362,724 of record PYHW01010620.1, on the reverse strand, counting down.
GATTCAAGGTTCATAACTTTTGATTCATTATAATCTTGAAAATGACATTGTATCTGACACATCAGTCTATTCATCATTTGATGTCAGTTTTTGATTTTTTGTTTTTGTTTTTTTTTTTTTTACACAAGTGTTGGCAGTTATAAAATATTTTTTAGCGAAGTCCACATTGCTAGTGTTATTTAAGAATTCTAAGTATTTGTGCAGTGACAATGCATAATGCCTCCTCTTCTAAAATTCCATTGTTCTGAATGGTAATGTCATAACTTCAGTAAAAAAATGCAGGTGTGAGCTATTTAATTAGCAGGATAACTATTGCTTATCATGGTTATTTTCTTGCTGAGATCTACCAACACATTTCAGATGTAACGCTGATGTTATTCTGAGACTTAAGACTTCAGTAAATAAGCTTGAAGAAATCTATTATTTATGCCAAGAAATTTTCTATTTTTCAACCTTGGGTGCTGAACCTGTTATTCAGCATTGTTTCATGAGTATGTGCTAGTGTGCTGCACTAAAATATGTTATATTTAAATGCAATAAAAAAGGCATCTTCAGGAAAGCTTCTGTTGTATATTACTAAGGCCAATCTGTAGTTACAGTAATTTCATGATTATAAACTGCACCATTTGGACTAAAATTTTGGTTCCAACTCGGAAGTGCGGCTTGTATTCCAGAGCGGCCAATATATGGATGAGGTTCAGAAATTTGCCAACCCAGAAGTGCAAGCCTGCAGCAGCCCCGAGCCGAGCCCGCCCCACCCCAAGTGGGGCCGGGGCCACCCCCAGCTGTGACTGGGCAGCGCCGAGCCAATAAACCCCGCGATCCCATGATTCTGTTACTAATTGGCAACTTTGTTAAAGTTGCACGTGGATCCTCACTGCGAACAAAAGTGCGGCTTATATATGGACAAAGAGCAAAAAGTCGCCGACACCCGGACGTGCGGCTTACAATCAGGTGTGGCTTATAATTGTAAAATTACTGTAATCTTCTGTTAGATTAAGCAGAAAAGACTTCTGCTGAATAGGAGCCCTTTTCTAGTTTAAATTGTCAGATTCTTCCCCCACCTTGAACAGTGTTCCTGCCCTGAGTCCTAGAGATATATTGTTATTTCTTCACCCCCTTATCACTTCCCAACTTGTTGGTTCAGGCATTTGGATACTGCCCTCTAGAAATAAATCACCTTGCTTTCAAAAGGGCATAAAATAATATCTTTTGGTGGCAACCATTTATTTGTTTTGAAAAGTACAACCAAAATGTGAACAGCTGCTTGACTGAACTCTTTCTGGAGAGTTCTGCATTTCTAAATGTGCACTCTAGGATGAGTGAGTTGTGTAAAAATACAAAAATTTAAACTTTGCACTTTCTTTAAATTAGGAAAGAGTTCACCTAGAGAACGCAAAGGGCATTCTCTTACCACTATAGCAGGACCAGCATGCAGTAGGATTATACTACGGAAGGAAATTATTTTGGTTTAATGGTTAACTTGCTGTGTAAAATAATGATGAGCTAGTTTTGTCCCTTGTTCTGTGTGGTCAAATGTGTCACTGTGGAACTTGGCAATAAAATGGATTCCCAGTCCCCAATAAGGAAAGTATTGATAAGGGATTCCTTAAAATGGTGATCAGTAGTACAGGCAGCATAGTCCTAAACACTGAAGGCCACTGCCTTTTAAAGCTCTTAAGAGAAAAGTTGGCAAGTTACTTGCATATGATGAGACTGTGTGATGAAAGGACAAGAGAGATAACGTGACCATATGTTGCTGGATTCCAGTCCTGGCTGTGAAATGGACAAGCTGTTTAAATTCACCAGCCCAGTCTAAAGAGCTAGGATCAATCCCAAATTCAACCTCTGGAGAAGACTGGAGGCCTGGGTCTGTTCAGTTAGGATGAGCCACTGGATGTGCAAATGTTTACTGCTGCACTGCACTGGGTGCTGGTGGTGTAGTATGGAGCATGCCTAGAGGTACAAGCATAGATGGGAGTTAAGCTGACTGATCAGGATTTCTTGGGATAATTTGTGGAAGACAGCATCAAACCTTGAGCACTTAAGCCTCCAGTTCTGTAAATGATGACTTACCAGCCATGAATGAGGAGACTGCATTAGTCCTGTAGCTGAACAAGGTAAGCTGAGGAAGATAGTGTGAGGTTTCTCTGCAAAGTGAAGGAGTGATGCCTCAAAGACTAAACATTAAAAATACTGCTGGACTGAGGTGTTTGGTTATCTGAAGAAACACAAGTATGGAGGTAAGGATAAAAGTGAGGACAAATATAATTAAGATAGTGGAAGACTAGTCAAATAATGTGCTCTTGGCATCCTTAACTATCCTCTTATCAGTATGGGAATGATGAGCGTACATACATAGCCAGGGCTGATTACAGAAAACACTTTCATGGAAATTATAGTGATCAAAGCCAAAGTGAAAAATCAGTTTGGTGTACTAATTTCAGGTAGACTGATTTGGTTTTCTGCCCTCAATCCCAAAATTATAAAATATCATGTCAAGTTTTTCCTCTGAAATTTTGTGTTTATGCTAATATATACCTCATTCAAACAAGTCACTTTATAATATGTATAGAATGAATTAACAGAGTCAAATAGCCTGTCTTGATCTTCATTTGCCATTTAAATCAGCCTTGTTAGTGCAGAGTTCTCATATGTTATTTTAAATTTAATCCAGTTTAAAGTGTCACTAAGGCAAAAACTAGTCCTGATAGAAAGAAGCTAAAAATAGCAAATAATATACTCCTATTAAAATTATTTTGAAAGACCTAGTATCCATTTTTCAATTCCCCACTATTTTTTTTCTTTAATTCCTCAATCAGAATATGATGTTACACTAAAGCTCTACAGTAATATACTTGCCTTTATCAGTTGAACTATGATTTCATCATTAAGAGGAGAGCTTAAAATAATGTTGATTGACATCAGCTACATGGCAATCTTTTCTATGCTGAGTTACATATTGGAGCAAACCCTTGCTTTATGGAAAATGGCTGACCTGCCTATCTGTCCATCTTAAATCTAATAATCTTTTCTGAGTATTGATTTTAGGATTTATTTCCAGGCCTCTATGGATTTTCTTCTATTTCAAGCCTCAATGAAAGTCAGTGTGCTCTTTGGACACTTTATTCTGCCATTCAGACTACCCGACTGATACTTACTGTCCACATTCACTTAGTTTGCAAGTAATTGGCAGTGTCTTTATTTGGAGGATGGCAATTGGAGTTGATGTGTTTGAATACTATAGTGTGCTAAATTGGTACAAGTTTGACCGAATTTTCCTCTGAAATTTTTAGGCTCTGGAAAAAAAAAATTATTTTGCTCAGTAGTATTTTAAGTATTTCTGTAGGCAGTCAGTTCAGTTGCATTTCGCATGCATACCATAATTTAGACTATTTTACCTAATGTATATGAGGTTATAGTAATCTTTTATAATTTACATTTTTCCTTTCAACAGCAAACCTTACTTATTTTTTTTTTTTGTAAATTTTGGTAAGATTGCATTCTTCAGGAAATATCAAAGAATCTCAAATCACAATTTCTCATTTCTTTGGAGACTCAAGAATTTCCCTTTTAAAACAAGAAGTTTCTGTAACTTCTAAGTAGCCCTTTTGCAGCCAGGGTATTTGGCATCACTTCTAAAACTCAGGATATAAAGAAGAATGCTCATGGACTTGGAACAAATGGTGCATGCATTATGTATGTTTATTCTCATGCTACATCCAGTGTCTCAGCTGTGGGGTCTAACTATCTTTGTTGCAGTTCGTGGGCCTTTCCTGAGCATTACAGCTGTTCATCAGGTCTGTCTTGCAACCCATCACAGCACAGAGCTAGCTGCCCTCTGCTACAGACAATGTGGAACAGAACTTCAAATAAAATGGATTTAATGTTATGTTCTTTAAAAAAGTGATCTTCTCTTGCAGTTAGAGCCACATGTCAAGAGAACAAGGGGCTAAAAATGAGCAAAATAAAAAAGGCAAGTAAAGCACTACTATGAAACCTAGCAGAAAATGATGAAATTTAAGAATATAAGGTTTCATTTCTATGAATTTTAAATTTGAAATCTGGACTTTTTTTTTTTTTCTAAAAGCAGAAAAAGGACATTTTGATGGTTTGTGACTCTTAATAGAAACCAATTCACATATAGCCCAATACATTTGCAATGGCAATCAAAAGTAAATACACCTGAAGATTAAAGGTCAAAGTGAACGATGAAGAAATGTTAAAAAGTATAAGATGCTTTTCTCCTCTAAGTGTGGCTCTGGTTTAGATCTTCAGCAGGAAGAATGGAATAGTTGTAAACTAAATCCATCAATTTTGCTTCTCCTTCCAGCACTTTAGCACATGCAATTACTCTGAAACTGTCAATGGGAATATCCAAATCCAATTATCTACCCCGTCCTTACATGCATAAGTTTACAATATTAATCATGCGCGTTTCAGTACAACTGCTTTGAAAAGATATCTTACTATACTGGAGAGGTGACTTTTTAAAAAAGAAATGGCATTCTGATGTGTTTGGGTGTAAACTTTTCCTTTCAAAAATAGTGTGAGAGTTCCATGTACGTCTGTTAGTTGCATCTGTTCTAGTCCAAGAAGCATCACTGTTGACAAACAACTGGCAACAGTAGGTGTTGGTTTTGGTAGGTGGCTTTCTTAATTTGCCAACTGAAACAGCTATCTGTTAATAATGGGCTTCATTTTCTGTACTTCTTCCTACAGATAAGAAAAAGAATTTCTACTAAATTATTTTGCTGCAGTAGATTTTCTCACAGAATATGTAAATATACATGCTTAGACTTTCCTGTCACTGGATAATGAGCACTGTTTTCTCCATTATTGCAAAGCATCTGTCCTTTTTCCACTGTGCATATATGTTTTACCAGCAAGCTGCTTAATAAAACATTTCCACAGTGATTATTTCAGAAAATGGCTTGTCATTAAATTCATTCTCACTGTTGTAGGAAAAAGTCTGAACTAAAAATAAAGTCTTTTTTTTGGTAAAGTATCTAAAAATGAGCTAGTTTATTTATGGCTACATAACAGTTAACATTTTGCAAGTGCAACTATAGCAGCTATAATTTTTTATTATTTCTTTGAAACATTTCATCAGTATGGTAGCTGTATGGTATATTGGTAAATATTGATTTCTAAGTGACATTTATAAAAAGAAAATGCAAACTAAGCTGCAAATATATGTAAATCAAAGTTATATCCTGTAGCAGTTTTTTATAGCGTAGTTATGCTTTCTGTCAAAGAGCAAAAATATCGATACTTTTCTTAAACCTAGAATTTGTAGGGCTAAACTTTTAATTTTGTTTGTTTATTGCAAAGCTGACAGGTTTCTGCTCTAGGGATACCTTTATCAGGATGTGACTTTCCTTTGAGGAATGAGAAATCATTCAGTTACTTTGTCCCCAGAGGTGAAAATGCCAGGCTTTGTTAACAACAGAGGAATGTGTCCCTTTTCTCTTTTTTTCAAAAAAAAAAAGAAAGATGCAATCTGATCAGTTGCAGTAATCTAAACATTTGTGCTAAAATATTTTTGGGTATTAGGCAACACAACACTGATTTGCATGTCCATTATTTGGTTTTGAGTGTTTTTTGTTTTTTTTTTTTTTTTTTTTCCTTTCTGAAATGTCTGAACAACTCAATATTGAAAAGAGTCAGGTTAAAGCACTGATATTCCATAGCTGCTATGCAATTAAGATATTGAACGTGTGCTGCTTTCTTTTCCAAGATGAAAGCTTATTTACATTTCCTTGTTTATAAGTCTGCATTTCCAGAATTGTAGGTTGTTTTATCTCTATACTTAATAGGAGCAATAATTTTGGATCTGTAGATGTGAAGTTGGAGTTGTACATGTGGATGTTGTTGTTTTTCATATTGTAAGCATGTATCACCCAGGATCATACTGAATTGTTTTCTAGAGTTTATCTCTTTGTAGACCAACCAATCATTTCAGATTAGCCTCATATTATACTTCAGAATTATTTTTGATGAGAGGATTTTATTTTTTGAAATGATGCAATAGAAGGTACGTCATCTGTCATATTGCAGGAAAGGGTTTTCAGTGAAGGAAAATAATTCCAGACAGTTAGACTATTTTTCACTCATTCCACTTAAATTTTGTCATTGTTCCAGTTTATTCACTGTTGTAAGCAATGTGTTTTAAACAATCCAGCTATTTTCACATGAAAGTACTTCTTGATTGCAGTGTTGAATTTTATACCAGAAACCATGTTGGCTTAACGGCCAAAATGTGTGACAGGGTTTGCCAACTCAGATCTTCAGTATGCTTATACAATTGTTTCATTGCCTCTGCAGCTGTAAGCACAAGGTGTACTTGGAAACACTACCAAACACAAGCATCATCATCCCGTTCCATAACGAGGGCTGGACTTCGCTCTTGCGCACGATCCACAGCATCATCAACCGCACTCCAGACAGCCTGATCGCAGAGATCATCCTGGTGGATGACTTCAGTGACAGAGGTAAGGCCCAGCTGGTTTTGGTTTACTTGGAATTGATAATGCAATATGGTCCAGAGAGAAACTAAAAGGGTGCAAAACACACCCTTGAAGTACTGTTTGATTGATAACAGGAATAAACATTTATAAGACGTTTTTGTTTTTCTTGGCACAAGTATTGAAATTCATATCAAAGTGAAGACTGTCAACTGTTAATTAGCCTTTATTAATGTTGTATTTTGAATGTTATTACTGAAATACTCCAAATTTTAGTATTTCCTCGTCTTTTCCCTACACTTTTATCTAACTCTGAAAATATGTCAACTTTGACCATTTTGGATGCAATTCATTAGGTTTTGATCATGGAATTTTATCGAACTAGGCAGATTCCTATACTAGCACAAAATAGCCATACTGAGAAATGAAGTTCTTTTGAATGGAATGTGAAAAAAAGTGCTTTGGAATAGTTGATCAAAATTTACGTAATTTATATATAGGACAATTAAGAAAACTTCAATTACTTAATGTCTTTCGCTACCATTACTTCTTGAATGCAGCAAAAAACAGGAGTGCCTCGAGTTCCTCAAATTAATTTTAACCATTCTTTAAATAAACTTATTCCGTGATGGGGATATGGAACTAGGAAATAGGGTGGGTTTTTTTCAAATTTCAGTTCATCCCTTAGAAGTTTAAGCATGAAGACCTCTGATGTCGGTGTTTCACAGGGTGGGTTTTCTGTTACTACTGAAACATCAGTTGCTGTACTGAGCTTTATGTGAGCTTTGTTCTGAGTAGACTGATAGCAAAAGAGAGCATTGTACCCTTTATTAATGATTTACTTAAAACCTATGCCTCAGCTAGGAACTTCGAGGAGCAGATTTCTGACCTACTGTTTTAAGAAGCCCCTGGGTGAGTGAGAGAAATATTAGTAGAGCGCTGCAGTAGCAGAACCATTTTTGTAAGAGTTTTCTTTTTAACTTGATATTTCAGGGTTTAGAAAGATAAATGCTGCACACATCTATCTTGCCCTCTCATATCTACTGGTTTACTTGCACTATGTCCTTTGATGAATGGCCTCTCGATCTGTAATGCAATTTAAGGGAAATTGTAAAGTGAATACAGTTCTGACTATTCTATGTTTATAAAATTTAGACCACAGATGAAAGTGTTTGAAATCACACCTGTAAAACAGCACACCCAGGCTGTTTCTGCAGGCTAACAATTTCCTAGCAGTAAACAACTCAAGGGGAAGTCTAACTTGGTTTTATGAGATATCTGACAAATAAAAAAGCTGTCTTTCATTGTTCCTTTTTTTTTTTTTTTCCTGAAATAGCAGCTATTGAGGCCATGCTTGCTCAAAATGGTAATACTGTGACATGTTTTTAATGAAGAACATAATTGCTATTACTGATGTGTTTTAAAATATGTTAGTGTTTTGCAAAGCTTATATGCTGCCAGGTTATTAGCAGAAGAATTAATGGCAATAAACAGGGTCTTGCTCTTCCTTGTATGCTCTTAGTTTCTGCTGATTGCTGAAAGTAATATTATTGCTATAACACTATAAAAATCTCCATATTCTTCTTAATTTCCAGTTATATAAAGCTATCTGACTTTTCAGTGGAACAGTTTGCAGCTGGAAGAAGTGGTTCATATAGCATAGAAACATTTAACAAAAGTGTTTAACATGAGTTTGAAAAACTAAAAGAAATCTACAAAGCAGACTTTTATGAAGCTGGACCTAGAAGTGCAATACCAGTAAAATTATTTACTTCTGTTTATTGGTGTTATTAAAATAAAGTTCAGAAATGTGCTTGTGAATTGTTGCCAGTTTTGAACGTATTTGGTCCTGTATGTTTTAAGAAGAGAGATAACATAAGGAAAATCTGTTGCAGTCTCTGCTCTGAATTCAGTAACATTGATGTCGCATGAATCATTTTGATGCACCTGAGATTGGTTTAATTCTTGTATTTTTGATCCTCTAAACTTAACTCAGACAATATTGTATTTTCTTGTGCTCTTTTTTCTCTTTTGTGAGGTGGTTACACATAGTAGAGATGGATTATTTTATGTTAATAAAATGCTGACTGATATCTCTATCTCTGATATCTCTCTGTCCCTTCCCAGTTAATAAAATAAGCTATTTTTAAGAAGTGGTAGATTCTTTCACCCTTTAGTTGCCTTTTTGAGACTGAGAGGAGTAAAGCAGCATAAAAGATATTGAAGCCACATTAGGTGAAAAATTAAGTTTGTGTGTTCAGATGTTCTCAAAACTCATAGAATCATTGCAAGCAAAGTTTACTGCTGTGTTGAGGCAGTATAGTGATTAGTGATAAATTCATATCCCTTCTCCTTATTGTATAATTTCTTTATGAAGCTGCATATGCCATAGAGGTGGCAAATGGCTATTACTTTGTGAAATCAGTTATATGCTAGTACAGTGCATGTATTCTGGTACAGTGTATGCTATTCTTGTTCCACAACTTCATATTATAGGGAGAGAGTTTCCTGTTAGCAGTCTAACCATTATGTGTAGTTAGCCAAAATTGAAAAGAGGTATTTCAATAACAATGGTATTTCAGAAGTAGTGATTAAACACTCGAGACACTTTTGTGGCAAACGCTTTAGAGAAAAGTTTTTCATTAATCCTGCTGTTCCATTTTACAAACATCTAGGAAGTTATGACAAGTCAGTTCCTATTAGAAGCAATAAATGAGAAAAAGAAGAAATTTGATAGCTGTGTAAAAGGTTTTTTAAAAAAGGCTCCAGCATTTTTCCTTCCTTTTAACTAATGCAAATATAAATACTGAAATGCACTGGAAAAAACTTTTGATAACATGATGAAAATGTTTTTGTGAACAGCTAGATATCAGGAGTTTGCTGGTCTGTCTGCAGAATTACTTGTACACCTTCATTTTATTAATATACACTCCTTAGGCATTTATGATCGAAACCAAAGTCTTTAGATAGTTCATGCAAAATGTTCAGCATAAATTATGACATTTAGATGTTATGAAAGTAAAAGGACAGCTGCACATCTTTAAATATCAATATAAAGCAGACTGAAGGCTTGGTGTCATGAGGGAGGTATGCAAATGTTACGAAACTTGAAAGTGCAATATTTCGCTATAGACAGATTTAATATAAAAAGACTACATATGTATTAGAAGTTATCTGTGAGAAGGAAATGTAGATTTAAATATAGGTACACAGTTGCAAGATTTCTTTATTCGTACGATTTATAGAGAGTGTTTGTATTTAAAAATTATGAAACAACAGGTAGGAGAAAAATGTCTGATTTTATGGAACTCCATTTCAGCAATAATAACAGCTTGGATTTGTACTGTAAACACAAATGGCCGAATGTTGGTGTACTGGTGAGATGAAAGGGGACTGAATCTAGAGTTCTTAGGTGCTCTAACAAATATAAAATAACTACATTGTCGCTTAACAAACACTATGAAAGAAGGGAAAATAATAGTCTTCTACTTAGACTGCCTTAGAAAACTATGGATACAATGAGGGTACATTTTAATGATATACATAGTTTTACATACTGAAGTGTGCAAAGTGTTTCTGATTTTATGATGGATTTGGGGTTGAAAATCCAGTACCTGATTCATATAACCCCTATATTTAAAACTAGAAGTTAAAGATCTATAAGACCTATTGGAGATATCAACACACCTCTGTCAGTATCTGCAGCGACTTTGTGTGCAGCTCTGGTTTTGTCATACTGGTTTCTGGGAAACTGAGCCTTGTGGAAAGTGACTTTTTTTTTTTTTTTTTTTTTTCTGGGAAGATTTTGGAGTTTGTGTGCAGGTTGTTTGAAATGGAAGATGGAGAGGTTTGGTTTGGAGGTTTGACTTTAAAGACTGGGTGTTTCCTATTGACATAGTTTGCTCTAAAGTCAGTCTGTCAGCAGACTGATCTCTGTAAAGGGGCAAGAAGCAGAATATTGACTCCAGTTTTAAAGGAAAGGCCAAAATGACAAAACAAGTTTTCATTGGTTCAGTTATGGAACATAAGCTTGCATTTCCAGAGAAATACTAAAAGTTCTGATTAATGTTTTAAAACTTTGGGGAAACACTGATTTGCATAATTCATTAGTTAAATAGTTTATGTAGGTTGCCAACATAAGATAGATTTGTACATCAACTTTTATTTCTTCTTGTGTTTTAATTACTTTATTAGCACAGTCTGTCTTTAAACTGTTACTGGCACAGTGTATGTCCATGAAAGAGATGTTACAAAGCATTTTGACTTTACCCTATAGGTCTTGAACCGGTACAGCACCTAAGAAAAAATAAGCAATGCCACAGCCAACAATAAATTTATTACCAGCAACAATTATTTGGCAGTATTTTAGTTTGGAAAAAATCCCTCAGATTTGCCAAAGGGAAAAAAAGAATATGAAAACTTAGCAGCCAACAGCTTCTTTCTCAGCTAGTTCCTGCCACTAGCAATGAGCTAGCTTTTTGGTAGAAAATTACAAACTAGGATTTTTTCCTGTATGTTGATGAGCCAGTCCTTTCTCATATTGCTGTCTATTACATTCTCCTGTATCTGTCCCCTTGCTTAGGTCTTTCTCCTGCATCATTCACTTGAGAGTATCATGGTGTCCCCTATCAGGTGCCATGTGGTTTGTGTCAAACCTCTAAATAACCCAGATTAATAACATGGAAGTCAGTGTGCAAAAACAACCTGTGACTACTTCATCAGAGCTGTAGTTGGTCAGTGAACTCCAGTGCCAGTAATGGTTTTTTTCTGTGAACATAGAAGATGACCTGATGGATGACTGGATGTTTCTAAACTGTAGTTCTGTCAACTACATTATCCATATTATACAATAATGGTAGAGTAAGGGAAGAAAGTTTGTGCTAAAAGCAAAGCAACTGTATCTGAATACCAGATTGCACCACTTTCCACTGAAGGAATGCACGCTATTGCATGTAGTTGAAATTCTCTGTATTTTTTTTGTAGACAATTTATGTAACATATGATTGAAATTCAAATGTATGGATGCTTGGCTTCAGATCATGGCTAGATAACTTTTCATGAAATGAAAGTTATATTGTATGACTGACTGTCTTGTCATAGGAAAGCTCTGCTATAGACAGTCTCAGTATGGTGAAATCTCATGTCTCCAAATATTGCAGTGTTAGGCATAGCTCGTGTAAGACATTTGTGAGAAAGTAAGGGTGAATCTACATATAAATCTGTTAGGTCTGTAGACAAATCGTTACACCGGAAACACACAGTCTTACTGGCTGGGAAGCCTGTTGCTGCAGTCAAGTAATTATACAAAGGTAAAGAGATGTTTTCTGCTTACTATAGACTTTGTAATGGCTTTACACTTGCTTAATGCAGCATCCTGGAACTCAGAGTGATCCCAGCAACTTGAGCTGTTCATGTCACTGATGGCATAAGCAAAACTTTCCTGGAGCAGAGTTTAATACAGCAAAGTTTTCAAGTAATGTTGACTTTAATATTAACATATTGCTGCATCATGTGTGCTACATCAGAAAAAAAAACCCTTAACTTTTAACCCTATATGAAGGTCAGTCTCATATTTTAAAGCAATTTTAAAAAAGGAAAAGGCCAAATATAAAATTAAACAAATTCCATTTCAAGATGTCTATAGTGACTAGAGATCTAACTAAATGCAGGGTTTACATTTTTATACTTGTGATACTGAGCTATAAAATGCCTCTTTCATTTCCTTTACAATGCACACAGTTACTTGAATTTCATGAGACTTGGTCTTGCTTCTAGTCAAAATACCATCACAGTAAAAAGTACAAACTTAAAAACTTAAAAAATATCTGTGCATAGGTTGGAAAAAACTGATTTGAATCTGTAATACCAAGTTTTCTTCACTCTACATTCTCAGTTTTGATGGTTTAACATTATAAATTCTGTTGTGGCATTTTTCTTCTGAAATTAGAGTATAAGATTTTACCTTCAGCTTCTTGATGTACCTTGCAATAGTTCAGTTTCATTACTGAAGGCTTTTTGACTTGGCAGAATGGTTTTACCAGTGGTAAAAGAAAGGGTTGACCTGAGGTTGATGAGAGTTCAGCTAGAAGAATAATCATCATTTTGAAGGCAACTGCAGCTCATCTCAAAATGCATTTCATTTGTTGGAGTAGAAGTATTGTTATGTTGTGAGAAAGTGAGAGGTGGGAAGAGTTTCAAATAACTGAAGTTTTACACTTTACCTAGACAGAATTGGGATAAATTTAGAAGTATCACCCACATCACAATGCTGCCTGCACTCAGGGAACCCAAATACAACTTGGCTGTAAAAATGAAAACTCCAGGGATGAAATATTAATATGAAAACAAATTCTTTTCACAGTTGATGAAATTGATATAATAGATAAATAATTTCACTTTTGAGTATGTATGGAGTCAGAATACAAAGCTTTTATTTCCACATGCTCTATATCAGGCAGTCTATCTTTAGTTGCCCACCCTATGAAATGCTTCCTGTATGTGCACCTTGCCTCCACACTGCATCCCTTTTGTGTGTGAACACAGGAGGAATTCTTGAGATGGGAACCATTGAGCAGCCTGTACTTAGCCAGACTCTGTTCTCTGAGTGTCAACTTCTGAAAAAAGTTACGTCATGCTTAGTCAAGTGTGGTTCGTGAGATTCCTGAAGTAAATCTGGATTTTAAACAGTAAAGTTACTCTGAGTAATTTTGAAATAATAGAAACACATTTATTCATGTGGCCAATTTTTATTCTGCGCATCTCAGCTTTGATTTACATTTCCTTAGGGTTAAACTGAATTATGGATGACATTACATTATTTTAAAATTCCTCATGTGGAATACTTAAGTTTGATCTTGTAAACAGGAAGGAAAATTTCAAACTCTGCATAAACATTGGTTTCTACATTGGCTTTTCTCTGAAACATGAGCTGTTTACTTTCCACTTGGAAAAGCATTATTACATTGCAGTAATAGACTAAACAACTTGACAAGAGATTTGAACAATTAGCTCACAATTATATTTTTCAGCTTCAGTTAATGAACTATAGAAAAGATGCACATTAGTTTTTTTTTGGAAAATTTGAAAATATGTTCTTACACATTTCCCTACATTTCTTGTCTAAGTTTCTTCTTAACTTTTTATTTCTCTTTATAAGTTTTAAGATTTTTTTTTTTGTCTGATTTGAGTTGGGCAATTTATAACTAGTATTCCAAATGTATTACTTCCACAACTTTACTGAGTATTGCAATGGAGATGTTAGCTAATTTTTACATCTTCAAATGGTATATCCTCTAAATATTCACAATTAAAACCTACAGACAGGTGATGTAGTATGAAAGCTGAAGTCTGTTGTTTTGGCTGTTTTGCAACCATTCCATCTGATCAAATCCAAACTGATCTTTTTTTTTTATTTATTTTCTGGATGGTTCTTTATTATTAGTAATCAGGAGAACAGGCCTGGGGTCTTATAAAGTTTTGTTTTTCATATGCTAATCACCTAGGGTTTTCTGTGGTGTCAAGAGGAAGGATTCTTGCCAAATATTAGCTGTCTGTTATTTAGAAAATTTCCTTTAATTTAAAATTGAAGTTTATTCATGATGCTTTTCATGCATGGCTGTTTGTTTCAGTGTTATCTTTAAATAACTCATTATCTTCTCATTGTACACAGAGCGATAGCAATTTTTTTTTTCAAAGTTCATTGCATTTTAATAAAGCGTGACAAGCTATCGAATTGATATCCTAGTAGGCTTTCCAAAAATGATAGTTTGTTACAGTCAAGGTTGCCTTTGCTACAGTTGAGTTCATCAAAGTAGACTTCAAAAATGTATTTCACCTTTCATGAATGTAGACTTTCAAGAAGGTTGTAGTCATCAAGCAAAATAACATTCTTAAAGAACAGGCAATACTATTATCCCTAGCTACATTTTATGCATCTCAAAGAAAATAATTTCAGAAAACCTTTTACTTAATTTTGCTGTATTATAAATTTATTTTGTTCTTTTTCCCTGTTTGCAAATTATATGTGAGCCTGAAACCTGCTAATATTCCAAATATATTATCAATAACATAAGAGGAGCTGTTTTGCTGTTCATTCACTGGTACTGAGCTTTACGTAAAGTAAGAGGGAAAAAGAATGTGAGTGGCATAAGGGAAGCTGTGAAATTATCAAAGCAGGAAATTATGGCTGTCACTTGTTAAGAGAGTTTTAAACTCAGAATTCTGGTAGTAAAGCACAGTGTTTTACTAAAAGATCTGTAAAAGTCCTTGCAGTCAGATATGAAATATGAATAGTTTCTAATAATTTCCCTGGGAGATGTGTAGGAGAAGATTTGGTTGCTAATTAAATGCCTTTTTGTTGTTTTATTTTGTTTTTTTCCTAAACTACTTGTCTTTGTCTTTTCTAGACTGATTCTTATATGTAGGATGGCTAGCAAGTGTTTAGTTTACAAATTTAACACATCCTAAAGAAAGAAGAAAAATTCCTGTAATGAGGTTAGTAGATTAATGCCTTCAAAGTTTTTATGCATGAAGAACAAGGGTTTGTCCTGCCCTATTATTTTTGGTATCCCTGACAAAATCAGACATGCTTAAAGAGTTCTAAAAGGTATTTTCTGACCTTGCTTTGCTGATGGAGTAAAACAGTTAATAATCTCTATTGAAGTTCTGGTATATTCTATTTTTTGTGAAAGCAAATTAATAGAAAACAACAATAAAAGCCTACAGAATATTTTCTTAGAGTATAGAGAACTGAAATTTATCTATATTAATTAAATCTCGATGCTTTTCTTTTGACATAATCCAGTACATAATTTAACAGCATTTGGTTTTGGTGATTCTTTCCTGGATAATGGCAAGCAGTCCCCCCATAATTTTATTTCTTTTATTTATGTATTCTAAATAAATGGAGGCCCTGTTGCCAAAAGTATCTATTTGTTCAGTGTTGTATATGTTTATGCAGATTTTTGTTTTGTGCAGTCAAAAATCAGAAGTGTACTTATGTATGTTTGTTTTTTGCTGTGTTCATCTTCAGTGTCTCACAGGAAGCATTTGTGCCATATGGAACCGTCTAGCTACAAATCTTTTTGTACAGAAATTCAGTCATAATTTTGACTAACTTCAAAAGGAATGTTGTTGATCTCAAAAATCACTATCCAGACATTCAGTCAACTTTGGGTGCTTTTCTGTGTGCTCTGATTTCCCAAATTGAGCCCATGCATCTTTCAGACAGATGGGCAGTTTTATGAAGCTTATAAATGACTGAAAGCTTTTTAAGAACTGTCATGTGCATTTTGTTTTTTAAATGCTACTGATTTGTGAAAAAAGCATTAATAACTTGTATTGAGCAATTATAAAGGATTTGTTTTATTAGGACTGGGTCAAACCATGTTTTCTAAATTAAAATAAGTTTCATATGCAGTGGAAAATTTCAGTGAGGAAGAATGACAAAAGCAAAGCATGATTTGCTACGTGCAAAGAACTTTTAGCATTCTTCTTTGTCTTCTCAACTTACAGGTATAAACTCATTTTACTTGGGGTGGTGATTTTTTTCTCCTTTCTATCCAGTTGTATGTTTATCCATTATGAGAGCAAGTACACACTTTGGTTTTTGTGGCTTTGCAGGACTGCTGCATAACTGAGACACACAGCACACAGAGGCAAACAAATATTTTTATTTCATTTATGGTCAAGGATTTAGCAACCTTTGTTCATCTGCTGTAGTAACCCTTATATCTGCCCTCCTCACAAACTCAAGAAAAAATACATTAGGGTAAATGGAAAAGTGCTTCATGAAAGCAACATGCACTACACAGTATGGAAAATCCTAACTATTTGGAACAGGTGATTTTTGCTTTATATTATATTTAAAAATCCTTCTAATCAGGCTGGTAAAACGTACTGCAAACATGTGCATGGCATTCAGGGATAAGGGCTTTCCAGTCTGTGCAAACTTCTGGCTTTCAAAGTTGAGTGTTGTTCTTGTCAGGGGGGTGGGTTGGGGAATTTTGATTTTGTTTGGGTTTTTTAACCGAGGAATCTAATTTCTCCTACTGTTAGATCAGGATATTTTTCCACATTATCTTCTATCTTTATTTCTTTTAGTAAGGCCCTAATAAGTCTTTAATAGGTAGAAATCTCTCAACAAATGTGGAAGATGATTTCTGCCTAAGGTCTCTTCTCCTTCGTTTGAAGGGCAACATACTGAATTTAGAAAACAGAATTGACATTCTTTGTAAAAAGTGCTGTTTATGCACATCTGTCAAAATAGCAAACCTAATGCTTTAGATTTAGCAGGATAAACATGAGTTACCTGTCTTACTCCATTCCTGCCTCATTTAATCACAGAAGAGACACACTATTTGAGATACACTATTTCTAGTCAACAAGGAAATCCACTCATGTTTGTAAATATTCTAACTTGGTAAAGTTTCTTGTTAAAATGTTCTAAAGTTCTAGTGAGAAGTTATGATGCTTTAAAACATATTTCAAGTATAACTGATTCATTTAAGAGAATTGAAAAAAAAATTTAAGGGACTTGCTCCCATAGTTTTTCTTAAAGCAGATTCTGCTGTGAAAGAGACATACTGTGTACAAGCAAATGTAATATTTTTTTAAATCAGTATCCTTCAGCACTGCAAAGCAATATAGAACAGATGTTAGTCTTGTTCTTGAGTGGTTTACCTATTGCAGTTTTTAACTGTAGAAAGCAATGCCAGATTATGCTAATGAATGGAAAAATTAAAATAATCCTTACTACATCCGAGTCTAAAACTATTGCAGCTCTTTAATGTGTTTGAAAACACTAGCTGAAGTGCTTGCTTATTTGCAAATCTCATTCTCATGGGGGTTTTTTGCCAGTCCAGTATTAATGATAAGAAACAAGGTTTGTGCTACAAACTGTAATAATACATGTACGCATGAAGTGTACAATGGGCCAAATTCAGATCCATGCATCTAGTCAATGTGTTATTTACAGGATCTTACATATCCTTTTCAAACACAGTTCCTGGTTGTGTTTTCTTTGAAGGAAAGTTAAACACATTCTTAGTGAGTGACAATCTGTGGGCCAGCTGTGAATGTAAGGGTGTGAAATTTAAGATAGATTGATGGTGCCAATTAAGCTGGAGCCCTTTTGGTGTGTGTACTCCTGAAGCAGAAATTATTAAATTTTGAAGGTAATTGACGATTATTACTTCTGAACTGAATTGATTATTTCTGTAGAGTCTTGCAAGTGTTGCTAGTTCAGGTAATTTAACTGAATTTAGAGCTTCAGCAAGAACTGTGACCTAATTCCTTTTATTCTTTCTCATGTCCCCTGTTGATTATAGTTTTTTGACGTGCTATCTATTTCAACTTTATTTCCTTCATGGAGTGGGCATAAGGTTAAGCTGTACTTAACACACTTTTTTTTTTAAATGCTATACCTTGATTATGAATGAAATAATAGTCATAAAATGTTTATAAATATATGCATATAATAGTTTATATAATAGTTATAAAAAATTCAATTAAAAGTAACTCTTCTTTATTTCAATGCATTAGAATTTGGGAACTTTTCAAAGAAGTCTGAAATTCTGGAAAGTACAGTAATTTCACGACTATAAGGCGCACCGGATTATAAGGCACACTTCTGGGTCTCGGCAAATTTCCGAACTTTGTCCATATATAAGGTGCACTGGACTATAAGGCGCACTTTTTTTTCAGTGAGGATCCATGCGCAACAAAGTAACAAATTAGTAACGGAATCTCACGATCACGGGGTTTACTGCCAGGTGCTCAATTTGCAAACATTTTTCACAGATTGGCGTACCCTTTAAACGCAGCCCCAGGTGCCCTCCTCGTACGTGGGCCCTGGCACTCCCGCCCCCCGGCACCAACTGGCACAGCTGGTGAGGTGCAGCTTGCGCTGCAGCTCGGGGCTGCCACAGCACGGCAGTAGCTCGTGGCTTGAGGCAGGCACGGCTGCAGCTCACACTTCTGGGTTGCTTGGGGTGGCCGCAGCTCAGGGCTCACGTGGCTGTGGCTTGCACTTCTGGGTTGGCAAATTTCCCAACTTTGTCCATATATAAGGCTTATAAGGCACGCTTCCGGGTTTTCATCAAAATTTTGGTCAAAAGGGGTGCGCCTTATAGTCGCGAAATTACTGTATATGAAGTTATTAAATGGTAAACTGTTCTAGCACACTTGTTGGTCATGGTCATCTTCATTTTTTATATGTTCAATCATTTGTATTTTGCCATGCTATAGTGGGCTTTGTTTGTCATTTGGTACTTTTGGAGCTCATGTAGTAGGAGGGATATCCTAGTGTAAAACAATTATGTTGGCAGAAAAAGATCTATGATTAGGTTGCTTGTATGTCTTTTAGTTGGCATATACAGTTGCCCCCCCCATAGCAAGCCCACCTGTTCCCCACCTCAACCCAAAGATCTGCATTCCATACCAAGAAATCTTTGAAAAGATGTGGGACAGTCATTTCACTTTCAGTTCATTCCCCAATCAATTTCTCTTTGGACAGATAATATTTTATTTCAGGGTAGAGTCACATTCTATTCCAACATATTGGCTGCTTCAAAGTAGTTTCTCAGTGGTGTGGAAATTGTAACTTGCTTGGCATTCCTGCATTACTGAAGCAGCAGCATGAGCTGTGAGGCAAGTCAGGGTACAATTTAACTGCGCAATATTTGATATTAAAAAAATTTTCAACTCTATCTTGCTATTATAAGTTGTACTGCAGATGCACACCTGGGTTTTTGGTAATGCATCCTCCCAGTGTTTCCGTAAGGTTGCTTAAATGCATATGCATTCTTGGTGTTAAAAGGTAAATACAAAAGAGATAGCAGAATCCTGTAAGCAGATTTACATTCCTGCTTGTATACAAGACACAAGTCTTGGAGCAAAATTAAAGTTTTTCTGTTCCCTGTTCTCACTCTCTTCTTTCAGGCTGTGTTCGTAACACCGTGATTTTTTTCCAAAACACAATGTCCCTGAAGCTGTAAACCCCTTCACAGCTATGGAATGTGATACCAAATCCCAGGAACCTGAATGATTCCAGGTTTCAGTAGCTGAGAAAAAAGAATAGGGATGATGGTGAAGTTATTCTTGGAAAAATGTCTCTTGATGGGATCTTGATCAGTGCAATCTGCAGGGAGCTGAGGGACAAGAATGAGAATTTGTTTTGCAGGAAATACAGAGGGAAATCATAGCAGAAAAGGATGATTGACAGAAAAAAATCGAGACCAGAAACATAACTGATACATTTATTTTAAACTTTAGGGTGCCTTTGCTTCTCGAGTTTTTATCTTGCTGCTTAAAGTTGTGTTTTAAGATGAATCGGCAGTATTTTTCTTAATTTCTCACTGTAGAATGAGAGAACTGGTACACCTCTTTTATGAAGACAGTCTTAGAGGGGTTGTTCAGCTTTTAGAATGGAAGGCTCTGGGAACAGCTTAGAATCAGCCTTCCAGTACCTACAGAGAGCCTAGAAGAGAGTTAGAGATGGACATTTTACCTGGGCAGGTGATAGGACAAAGGGGAATGGCTTTAAACTGGAAGAGGGCAGGGTTAGATGTCTTATTAGCTGTGAGGGTGATGAGGCACTGGAACATGTTGCCCAAAAGTTGAGAATGCCCAAGTCTGGAAGTGTTGAAGGCCAGGTTGGATGGGGCTTGGAGCAGCCTGGTCTAGTGGAAGGTGTCCCTGTCCATGGCAGGAGGGTTGGAACTGAATCATCTTTAAGGCCCCTTCCAGCCCAACCATTCTATTATCAAGTATCAATCACACATCTAAAAGCAAGTTCCCACCTGCTGGTGAAAGCAGTTTTTCTGAGTATATTTATATACAAATACAATGTTTAACTGGAGTTCTTCTTGTCTGGTTTAGATAGCTGGACAGAGCTTTGGAATGATATGGTTATCCTAGTTTTCTAATTAGTATGTTGTGTTGATAGTATGTGTTGATTAGTAAGTTGTTGATACAATATTTCTAACATATTGTTAGAAATACATATGTACTGAGTGTAAATGGAATTATTTAAAGATTAGATATAGACAATGTAGTAACTTTAGTATTCCCGATTAGAATGATATTTCAGAAAAACAAGTCCAGAATTTTGAGAAATGTTGGTTGCCTGACAGTAGCATGCTTGGTTATTTGACTGTTTTATTCAAACTATTTTGTGAAAAGTATTATATAATGCTTTTTGAATCATTCTTGCCATTAAAATATTGTTATTGAATGTTCAAATCCAACTTTGCGGATTGCTGTCAGATATATGTGCTATTTATGTCTGTTTTATAGTTATTACACAAGGAAATAAACAATATTAGTTTTTTTGACATTTATCTTGAATTCAATTACTCTTTCTTTGGTTTGTCAGTGTATAAAATAGGATGTTTAACGTATGTGCTTTTTGAGAGAATTAATTGTTCTAAAATTGCTAAAATGAGCATCCCTCTTCTGTGGCCAATTCTCTGCTTTAAATAAGTTACAGAAATGCACTCTGTGAAGAAACACATTAAGGCTTGGAGCAACACAATTCACAGAATGATAAAATGGGATGGGACCTCGATGGGTCATCTGGTCCAAGCTCCCTGCTCAAGTAGGGCCATCCCAGAGCACATGGCACAGGATTGCATCCAGACAGCTCTCAAATATTTGCAGTGAGGGGAGAGTCCACAAGTTCTCTGGCCAATCTGTTCCAGTGCTTGGTCACCCACACAGTGAAGTTGTTCTTCCTCATGTTCAGAAGGACCTTCCAGTGCATTGGTTTCTGGCCTCTTGTCCTATTCCTTGGCACCACTGAGCAGAGCCTGGCCTCCATCCTTTTGGCACCTCTCATCATATACTGACAGACATGGGTGAGGTGCCCCCTCAGCTGTCCCTTCTCAAGGATGAACAGGCCCAGCTGCTTCAGCTTTTCTCTACCTTCATGAGAAATATTACTGAAGAGTAATGAATCAGGCATTTGGTGTTCTCTGATATTTGCATTTGGGTTTGAGTGGCAAGATTTTCCTAGTGGGAGCGGCTACATGGGTATCTTCTGAGAGAAGCTGCCAGAAGTTTCCCCCAGGTTTGACAGAGCCAATGCCAGCCAGCTCCAAGATGAGAAGTCTATGAGAAGGACTCAGGCTGGAGAAGTTGGTAGAGGAGTGTCTCTCATGGGAGGGACCCCACAGTGGAACAGGGGAAGAGTGTGAGAAGTCCTCCCCATGAGCAGGAAGGAGTGAGTGGCTGAGCCAAAGATAATTGTGCCGCCTCAGTTCCCTGTCTCCCTGTGCCATTTGTGGGGAGGAGGTAGAGAAAATCAGGACGGAACTTGAGTCTGGAAAGGGAGAAGTGGGGAGAAGGTGTTTTAAGATTTGGTTTTATTTTCTCATTATCCTACTATGGTTTGTTTGGTAATAAATGAAACTAATTTCTTCAAATTGAAGGAGTTTTCCTCGTGACAGTAACTGGTGAGTGATTTCTCCTGGTCCTTACCTTTACCCATGAGTTTTTCATTATGTTTTCAGCTGAGGAGGGAAGTGACAGAGAGGCTTTGATAGGCACCTTGTGTCCAGCCAAGGTCAACCCACGGTGGTTTAAATAGAACTGAGTTGCTTCAGAACCAAGGACAGTATCTCTGACAAGGAGTTTAGCAGCTGCCTTGCCATGTGTCACAAAAGTGATGGTTGCCTGGCTGGCACCCAGAAGTAGCCAAGCATAGTGAATGCAGAAGAAAATAGAGTAATGCAATTCATAATAATGACCTGGAAATCTGATTTTTCTTCTTTGTGTAAGACTCAGAAAAGGCAGGGGCTAATTAAAATACTTAGATTAAGCCATGAGAAATCAAAGAGATGCAAAGCGGCTCATTTCTGGGTCTCTGATGAAGCAGCTCTGAGACGATATAAAATTCTGTTTTTCACTGTTGTTCTGCATAGCTTTGGGGGACTAGTAGTTGTCAAGGAGAATTGAAGTGGAGTGATTGATGTGTTAAGGTAAAAAGTCAGTGATGTAGTCTTCGTCCCAGAAGGCGTGTTGTTCCATGGTATATTGCCTGTTTTACAGGGAAAAGCTTAGAGTAGATTGATTATGTATGAGAAAGGGTAAGCTAGAAGAATTAGCCAAGAGAGTATAGCATTTATCTAGACATTTTCCTTCTTAAATTGAACAAAAAATCTGTGCAAGTGATGATAATGAAAAGCAAATAACCTTAGGGTGAAACATAAGTAAGGAATTTATTGTGTGGAAACAAGAAGAAATAAACTGTCTTTGTAATCATTACAATAAGAGAATATTTCCAGCTATATATTGAACTACCTAATGCTTGTCTCTCTTCTGTTGGGCAACTTGTAGAGAAAACTATTGGATAAGATGGCATCTAGGAAAAAAGCATCAAGATGGTATTGTTACTTTCATGTTGTGTAAACGCACAACCACCACTTCACCACTTTAATTCTAGTTTCATAATTTATATGGATTATATCCTTCGTATACGCAAAGGCAACTAATGCGGCATCATGATTTTCATCCTGTGTTCTTTGAGTCCATAGGGCTAGCTGGCTGTGTTCCAAAAAGCATTTGGGGGCTAAAAAAAAGAAAAATAAAAACTTTGTGTTTGAACAAAAATATAGACAATAACTGTGGTGGTTTCTAAGCCACTGCAATAATACATCTTATTGATTCCTATGTTGATTACATTGCTTCTTGGGCTTCTGTTCGAAAAAGCATCTTAATTTTATGCTGAAAGCTAGTGAGTGATGGTTGCTTTTGATAAGTTATATTTGCTGTCTGATTAGTATAGCTAAGCACTGTGGCTTCTGCTGGCTTAGGAATGATAGAATTGAGCAAAAAGTGAAGTAGAAGAAAAAATTAAATGTAGTTGATTTCTGGGGAGCAGAATTAGAAGCTCTCCCTTTTCTGTTGAGCAATCTGGGATAAGAAATTTATTTTTTAATTGGGTCATGTCTTAGAGGGAGAGAGGATTTTTATACCTTAATCCTGTTTCCAGCTTTTTTATTTGTCGCTAGGATCTGTCTTGATTTTCATCTCTTGATATTGGACATCTGTGAGCATATTTAATTCAAAAATCATTCTTTTCTGTATGGTGTTTTGATTTCATGCAGTAAAATTTCTGGTATAATAAGCTAACTTTATTTTGTCAGTTTTCAAATCACTTTTCAACCAGGAAGCCAACAATATCTTATCTAATTGAGCAGAATGAACCTAGCCTGCTTAAAATTCCTGTTGATTTATATGACAGTCCATACCAAAGAAAGCATCTCATTCACTAGTTTGCTCAGAAGTACCCCTAGCCAGCTGAAATGCTAACCCAGCAGATAAGATTGTGCATTTGAGAAGCTTCATGCCAGGCGAGTATCGCTGCTGTTGGTATTGAGCGATATTCCACAGGCACAGAGCCTCTTATGTTAACGTCTTATTGTTAACATAATATGAGCTGGGAAAAGAGATTTGCTGTGGAAACATTCTCAGGTGGGCCTCAAGATTTGCATATGTTTATGCTTGTTTTGTGTTTTAAACTTGTTCGTGGTTCCCTGGTGCTCTGATTGGATCTCTTGCCTTGCCAGCAGATTATCACACAGCAATTGAATACGTTCAGTTTGTGGTGTCTCAAAGCACATGTTAACGACTCCAATGTTTGAACAGCAAGACAAATGTTGGCTGTGGTACTCAAGGAAAACAAGATGTGTGTAAAGTGAGGTATACTCTAGTGGTGCAACACAAACAATGAATAATGAGCAAAGTTTAATTGTTTTTGCACAATTTGGTATAGAAGTTTAGTGTCGTCCCCTTATTCTTGTATTCTATTACTGTTGAATACCCACTGTCTTGGGAATACAGCTCTTAGGTAGATGACCAAGTATTCTTCTGTTCCCTATGTTTTAATGGCCACTGCAATCTTAACTTCTGTTTGAAGCTCTGTTATGTGGATGTTGCAAGCTGTAACAGAAGTATTTTGGGTGAGCATGTCTCAAGTAGGTCACTACAGGAGCTAAGCCAAGACATACATTTTTCTAAAGCCTACACTGAGAACAATTAAGGCATTTAGAGATGTTTTCCCTGCAGTTTATAATACCTTAAGGGTCACTGTACTGCTGTTACAGTAGCTATGTAAGTTCCATGTTTTGGAAAAAAGTTAACATTATAAATGCTTTTATACTGATAACACTGCCCACACCAAAGGGAAACAATCTTCTAAATTGCTTTCCTTAACTGTTTAATGCAAGATGAGCACAGGGATAAATCAATGGAAGGTCAACAATCCTAATATGAAGTGGAAGGTGAGCAGCTCTGTAGAGCACCTTGCTTCCCTAACTTGGCTGCCCTTATTGGCATTATATTAGTGATTTATTTCAGATTATGTCTAGCCTCAGCATAAAAGTTAGGCATGAAAAGAATTTGATAAATCGTTAAAATAGTAGGCTATGACTGAACAGTTAAAATTATAGTTATTTTGGTCACAGAGCTATAGCTGAACACTTAATTTGGTTTTAATAGAATTATTCAACTATAATATTCAATTGCTTAATCTTTTCATGAATTGAAGGGTGCTGCCAAGAGTGATGCTTCCGGACACACTGACAATGCTGGTCAGTATACCAGTATTGCATCATAGCATAAATTAGATTATAAAGAAAGTAAGTAAATAAGAGAATATCCATTTGGTGCACTTCGGTATTAAACCCAGTCATAACCTTTTCAATGTTTTCTCACTATGAAAATCCCTTTAACTCTTGTTTGTTTTTTTCCTAAATAGTTGTACATTGCAGCTAGAATGTAAAATGCATATGGTGGAGGTTAACAGAAAGAAGTTATCTGTGGTAGTATAAAGGGAACCAATTATTCAGGATGCTCTCCTAGTTCCCAATTCTCCAATAAAGGCTATAGCAGAGGCTCTGTTCATTTCTCCCCTTCTTGCCATTGCTTCCCCAGTTTTGTTTCTTGATGCTGGCAGTCAGTCAGGGACTGTCTTGTGGTGTGATGGACTCTACTATTTTTTTAATATTGGGCACAAATTGTTCCCAGGGTGACAATAAATTATTTGTGTGTTTTCAGTGTTCCTAATCCTAATTCCTAATTTTGCAACCTTTCCTCAGTATTTTCAGGGGTGATTTAAGCTGACTGTATGTTATGACTGAAGCAAGGAAGTGAAAAAGTAAAGGAGAAAAAGGCATAAAGAATTCTTGACATTGCTTAACTTTCCTCTCAGACCATTATGGTTACTTAAAACATCTTCTTAACTTTTAAAGCACATACTTTTATAGCAATTAATTATATTTAATGGATGACATGCTATATTTTATATTCATATTATATTGTAATTTTCATATTATACTGTAATTTGTAATGTACTGCTCTTTTGAACACTGAGCAAGAAACTCTACAGCATCTACCAGATTTCCAAGATGCAGATCAAGTATAATTTCTGCTTGAATGTGGTCACACATCTGGAGTATGCTGCTATGGCATTGAACAACCCATGTTGATTTTAGCTGTTCAGACACTGGAGACTTTTGCTGTTAACCTGTTATACCTTCTTTTCTTGTAAGATACGTTCTCTCTGCAGTTTCTTAAAAGTTTTGTCCTTATGTCCAAGAATATCTTGATTTTGTTTTTTGGTTGGGATTGTTCATTTTTAATTTAATCTGTCATGATGTTACAATGGTTCATGTGGAGATGGAGTGCCAAGGGCTTCTGACCTGACCAAATTAAAGAAGAAGAAAGTAGTTTTTTTGAATAAAATAATGGATTTTATTCCTTTCCACTCCTTTTTTCTCCTTAACCACTGATTCAATAACGCTAGAGATTGAGGCAGTCTTTAACTTGTGTTTGCATAGATGCAGGGTGTGTAGGCAAAATTAAAACAGATAATTTTAGCAGAAGTTGGTATTCACCAGATATATGGGCACAATTGTCTACCCTCTGACTTAGTTAAGCCTAATTGCTCTTGTATCTCAAATTTGGCTTTTAAAGTTTTTAAAGAAATTGTCTACTGAAAGGTAGAGCACAGTCTTTGATTCTGTATTCATCTTAAATTTTTTGAGACATTTTGTGTTGTAGGTAGTTTTTAACTGCCCATTAATAACAGCAGCAAAATCCTCTCAGTTCCTCAGAAAATGGCAGAAATTATGGAATTGTGACACAAGGAAGAATTTTTTTTAAACATTCTGTTAAACTGTTGCTGAGATTAAATTTCAAATATTTCTTCAAAATATTTTTAGATGCATTGAACCTAGCAAGTGAACAGATGCACATCCTGCGGCAGCAAGGTAAAATAAGAGAAAGAAATGCCAATGGCCCCTTTAGGGCTCAGTTTCTTCAGTTATCATTTTATCCTGTGTCATGATTTTGCAGTCAGCTGCAGGCTCTCTGAAGCAAGAACTATTTTGAGATGTGCTTCTGTGTATGTCTAGTATGGTTCCTGCCTCAACTGATGCATGTAGGAATTGCTGCAAAGCACATTGAAAAAATAAAAATATGAATTGCCTCATAAACAATTAATATTGATTGTGTCTTTTAAAGGTAAATGGTAGCGATACCTCAAATATTAAACAATGCCTCAGTCTGAATTAAGGTTGCTATTATGTGAGGCAGGTATGCTTTTCTCTTCGTGATTTTTTTTATTTCCTTTCTCATTTTGTGTACCAGGTGGTACCTTGATGGAAATCCTTATAGTTTTCTATGGAAGTAGATTGAAAACTTTTCTAACACTATGTATTCCCAAAACTATGGTATTTCAAGTAGGAAATGAGCACTTAAAGCAGTAAACTGTTCCTGTTTCATGCCGGTGTGCAATATTAATCCCACGTTATTGTGTGGGTTCCTAAAGTTTGCTTCTAGAGCATGAATGTCAATGTGTATCCATTAGTCTCAGTACTTCTTAGAGCACTTCTGTTAGAATTGGATGATGGTTTGGAAACTTCATTTAATTTAAATTAATTCCCCATTCAGCTATGTACAGACATTAATTCCTGGACTCCTTAGATTGGTGAGTTTTGCTCATTTTGTCTTGTCATTTCCTCGGATAAATCGTCATGACCTAGGCAACCAAATTTATTCTAGTTATGAAACATGAGTCAAACTTACAGTAATTTCACGACTGTAAGGTGCACCCTTTTGACTAAAATTCTGGAAGTATGCCTTATATTCCGGAGCACGTTATATATGGACAAAGTTCGGAAATTTGCCAACCCAGAAGTGCTAGCTGCGAGCCAAACCACAGCCAAAACAAACCCCAAACACTGACAAAGTGTCTTTGGTTACAATACCAGATGTGATCAAAATTTCTATTCTATCACTATCTGTTGTGACCAGGTGAGGCCAGTGATCCTTATCTCTGTGGGAAATACTCTGCTAATGGGCAATCCCTTGAAACCAGTAGGGCACTGTTCTTTATCTTTGCATCCCCCATCCTTCCTCTAGGGAGTTATCTTCTGCTGATGGCCCATTGAGTCACACTGTGTGACTGATAAAATTACTTTATCCTGTTAAGAGTTGCTCCAGCCAGGGAGGAGAGCCAAGCCTTTCTTACCTAGATAAAAACTGAAATTCTGGGACATAGAGTAGCCCTTTCTCTACTGGACTCTAGGAAAAAAAAAAAAGAAATTTCTCCACATCACTTCTAGATCTCTGGAAGGAAACTGCACCTTCTTCAAAACCACTGCTTCAACTAAACCGCATCTGTCATTGCAAGAAGGCTGCAGCCACTATTTAATCAAACTGCTACCAACACCCTGCCTGACGGGGTGTCAGGTTGTACTCTGACTTTGTCAGGGNTTGGAGTTTGTTTCTTTGTAATACTGTATTTCTATTTTAATTTCCCTAGTAAAGAGCTGTTGTTCCTAATTCCCATATCTTTACCTGAGAGCCCCTTGATTTCAAAATTATAATAATGTGGAGGGAGGGGGTTTACATTTTCCATTTCAAAGAGAAGCTCCTGCCTTTCTTAGCAGACACCTGTCCTCCAAACTAAGACACAAAGTCAGAGCACAACCTGACACCCTATCATGGTGACACCTGTCAGTCAGGATGTTGGTAGCAGTCCCATTAAATGGTGGCTACA
>PYHW01010620.1:10318907-10330795 GCA_013186435.1 Turdus rufiventris | reverse complement strand
TTTTTTTTTTTTTTTGTCTTATATCTTGGGTGGCAGTAGAGAAAGTGCTGTAGATACTACTAAAGATTCAGACTCAAAACAGATTTGAGTGGATTCATATATTCTTTGCATTCTGATTCTTATTTTGATTCTTAGTGAACATTAATTTTTTTTCCACTGAGATGTTTATTTATATCTATTGTCAATATTTTTTTCTGTACAGTAATTTTCAGCTCAGTCCAATACAAATCTGAAGTTTGCGTTGATCTGCATTGAAATCCATCTGCCATCCAGTTATTGATGAAATAATTTAGTCTTTTTTATGAGGCTTTTTGTCAGGAAAAGGATTATCATTTCACTGTTAACTCCTTTCTGAATCATATATGTGTAAGTTGAAAAGCAATGGAATTTGTGTTGTCTTTGCTCTGATGTGAAAACTAGCATTTGCCTATCATTCGTCTTGTGATTAAGCAATAATTCTTTCATGAAATGAATTTTCCCTCCCTGACATCTCAAGTTGCTTTCTATTTTTATGTTTGATAAAAACAATGTATAGCTACTATAATATGATATATTATCCATATGTGCATTGATACTGGTTTTTGTTCTACTTTGTCAGTTTTCTTGATACTGGTGTCAGACTTTAGGAGCTGTAGTTTCTCATATCCTGCAAACACACTCCTTTGAAATACTGAGGCTATATTTGCTACCTAATTTCTTTTTCTAGTGTCCAAATGCTGATCGATAGTTGTGGGCTGGAGTTGCAATTCAGCCATTTCATGTTAGTGTTCCCTTAAATTCCAGGTGGGATAGTCTCAGCTTCTGAAATTATGAAATTGATTGTATTATGACTGTTCTATAGCTTCCTCTACTAGTGATTAATTTTGAGACAGATCTTCCACCGTATCTCTGCTAGGTAGAAGTTGTAATGTGAAAATCACCACAAACTTTTTTCAGTGTATGCAGATGCCACTGAATATATAAAGATTTCTGCTCTTTTTCATGTCTGATTGGTTTTATACAGTAGCCTCACTTTTTGGCAAGCTTCCCTCTTTGGCAGACAATTTATTATTAGGCACATATACTTTTGAAAGCAGTTCCACAATGTCTTTTTTTTTTTTCTTTTTTTGTCCTACCCATGTGAGGTAGGACACTTGATTTGTTAGTTATGAGGGTTTTCTGAATCATTTAGATTTGACTTAGAGTATAACCATATTTTAAATGGGCTTTGATGTATTGCTGTTTGACCAGGTGAACTTCTTTCATTGTCTCTTTTTCTAAATTGTTGTGCATTTGTTGCTTGGAGACAAGTGTAGATAATTTCAAACAATGCAAAGACTGCTAAACCCAAAAATCCTCAGTTCTTCAGGGATGCTTTTTGTCCTTTCAGATGGTCCTTAACGTTCTCTTTACTGAGCTTCTTTATGTTGATGTAATTTTTATTTGTCTCTCTTACTGAAATCCTAAGCAAAAATATAGAATATAGGAAACTTCAAAATCGGCTTGAAAGTTGCATTAAATTACTCAAACATTGAATATTGCTCATGATAAAGTGAAAATTGAGTTTTCTTCACGTAGTGTGTGCTAATATATTTTTTTGTTATCATTAATTAGCTTTATATAAATATATAAAATATATATTAATATATATTTGACCTGAGCTTTATATAATTAGCATTGCTAATGAAGTCATTGCTGATTTAGTAGTTTCCTACTCACAAGTATTTTAATATCCATTAGTATGTCAATCATTGAAGTTGCCTTTTCTTTAATATTAATGAAAAACAAATGCTTTAGTGATGCTCAACAGCTGAAATTGTTGACGGTCAATGTAATATGGTTTAGGATTTTTTTCTTTTTTCAAGTAGGATCTTTATGCATATTTACTGTAAATATCAAGCTACTTCACATCTCTTCTGGCAAGCCAACACAATCCTAAATCCCCATAGAATGCAGTAGCCCTGCCATGTTAAGGAGGGTAGCTGGTAAAGTTTTGCCAAAATGAAGTGGAGAAGTTGAGTATCCCTCATTGCTGCAGTGAATATATCAAGCTGGTTCATAATAACAGATACTAGACTTGTTATGAGGTTTGGCTCCTTAGTGTCTGTCAATATAATACCTTCCAGACATTCCAATTTCCAGCTGATCCATTAGTGTAGCGTAATACAAATAATTACACCAGACCTTTCCTCCTAAGCATACTGTATTCAAGAGGGGTTTCCCACACATTTTCATCTCTCTGTTTCTAATGGTTATTGAATGGTTTTGCTTCTTCATGTTAGTGTGTGTCTTATAAACAACTGAATGTAAGCTGAGCATTGCATTTTCCTGTATCCTATTACAGCCTAGCCCCAAGTGATCATAGTACAGAAGAATCCTGTTGATTAACCACTACATTGAAGGCATTTTTGTGACATTTAAATAGTTGAATTTGTATTTAAACAGTTGAATTCATTCTCTGCTGCTTTTACTCATCCAAGAGATTGACCTGAAGTTATGTACCTGGAAAGGAGAAGTTTCTAACATTTTTTATTAAATATATGAAGCAAAAATTGTTTACTTTTATTAATGATGTGCAAAACTGAAAGCTTAGTTAATATCTCCCTGTTCCTTTTGATCTGAATAGACTTAAGTCTTCAGTGCTGACTGAATCATGTTGAAGCAAACGGTAACCCTCTTGACTGTATCCTCACTGTAATTTTAAGGGATTTTTATATGTATCATTAGGTGTTATCAACATGGAGGCTTAAGTTTATGGAGGTTTTGAGGCATATAAATCTCGGGTCCTTTTTTAATTGCAGAGAATTGTGACTATTATGCAGCTCAACTTGCAAATTCAAAAATATTCAGTACTTTAATTATGCTTAGTTTATTTAAGTGCTAAAGGCCACAGCAGGCCTGCAATTGGTAGCATGCTAACAGCATATAATACAGCCAATTGCAAACAGCAGTCTAATTTGTTGATTTCAACTGAGGTGTAATTATATTGCTTCATTTGCTGAACAAATCATACCAGAGCTTCTCTAAATCAGCCTGATTGTGTAATGAAGAGCTAATTACAAACAGCAGTGTTCTTGCAGTAAATTTATGGTGACTGCTAATGCCAGGTTGGCACCACTACGACAATGGCTCATTAGTACATTTACAAAAGCAACAGTGGAATTCTGCCCAAAGCACAGCAACTGTTCCCTATTTCAGGAGATGAGAGTGATTAACTCTCTCCCTTCCATTATTACTACTTTAAAGAACAAACAAAAGCACCACACTGTTGTCACTCCTTCTTGAAAGGAATTATATAGCACTTCTAGAAAAGTCTACCATAAAACAGAGCGACTTGGAAATATTTTTTTCTAGCAATTAAGGCATATAGACTTGGAAAATGTTATTTGGCTAGAGCCTGTGCATCAGTGACAAGTGGAGGCCTGATTTGTGCTTTTGCAATTTCTCTTCTCTTGTACATTTACTGCATGAAGTCAAGGATTGTCTTGTTGGGTGCAAGGCTGCAAGAAAATTTCTGAGGGATAATTATTTTTGTGTTGGCCCTGTGATTAAAGATTTGTTTAAATAATAAAGATTTTCAGATTTCTTCAATTTAATATTTTTTTTTCTGTTTACATTATAATTAGCAATGGCCTGATAAATCTTATTTTGTTTAATTCTAAATTATGTTTACTGTAGATTAGCCAACTCAAGAGGAAAGATGAACTGGTCACTGTAAAAATTCACAGCACACTATAACTTCTCTAGTCTTTCTGAAGTTTCCATTAATCTCTTGAGTTTTATTAATTTCTTTGAATTCCATGAAGCATGCATTCTTATAGGTACTTTCAAGCAATTGGAATAATTTATTTCTGAATTAGAGGAGTGTAATTGCCTGTTCGATTTTAAGCCTGACACCCACAGTAGATTGAATGCTGTTTTACACAAAGGCTTCTAATCTATTAAATGGTGCACTGGGACTGATTTCCTATGAAATTATCTGAATTACTTTTTTCTCTTGGCAGAATAGCACAGAATAAATTTTGTCCTCTATATCTCCATCTGGCTTCTTTCTCCTGCAATACAGAAAAATGAAGTTGTGGGCTCATTTTATTTCTTCTCTAATTCTGTTTAGTTACAGGTGACCCTTAATGAATGGTTTGAATTGGACAACCATTACAAATACAGAAATATGGATTTATTAGATCAACAGCAATGGACTTGAGTTTATAGGAAACAAATTTCCTTGAAAAATATGTCATATTTAAGTCCAAAATAGTGATGGTTTGTATTTTTTCCCCCACAAGCACCAAAGTGGCTGTTTGCTCTGATGACTTTGAGTTTTGGCTGGTTTTGGAGTTTGTATGTAACATTAAGACAGTCCAGACTAAATTTCTAGATCAACACCTTTTGGTCAGTAGAGAATTTGTGGAGAAATTATAAAAAAGCTAGCAGGAGTAACACACTAGTAACTGGTAGTTGTTGATATGGGTATGCATATTTTGAAATTCCAGTAAGAAAATGAATAGATGCAAATCTCATCTAACTGTACGTTTATTAGGCATGTGGAACACTTTTTAAATGTTGATTTTTTTTTAAATGGTGCTTTGCTTCATTCTTGTAAAGTATATATTCTCAATGAGATATTATAGACAATTTTTTGGCTCCATATTCTAACATAAAATCTGTTTCACTAGCCAGACCTTCTGCTCCAAATAATAATATATTAATAGGTGTTAGACTATCAAGGGAACCATGTTTTTATTTTTCATGAGACATAGCCAAAATATAGCAATAGAGAATGAAAGTTTTGTATTTCCTTAATTGTTTGGTTTGTAGAGAATAGGAGAAGGGAAGGTCAGAAAGATTTAGCAAAAATTATTTTCCACAATTGTTTTCCCAGTTTTCAGACTAATACACAAAATAATTTTAACAGAACCCTGTCATACTGGGGAAAGTGTGCTTTTTGGATGAAGACTGGTCTCTGACATAGAGGTGGCTTCCAGTTTTCTCTTTTGCTTTGGATTTGCAGGTTAGTCTCCTTATCCACACTTTCAAGGAACATAGAGTAAGAGCAAAGAGTATTTCTCTATTTCTTCCCTTGATCTTCCTGAACAAGATTTGTGTTAGAGAGAGACCTTCCTTAAATTATTCTTACTTTGATTTCCCATTAATATGAATTTTAAAGTTAGGTTCAAAACAAATTATTCCTTTGAGTGGAGTAGGAGAATGGAACAGAAGTACCTCAAAATGGGCTGATACCTGAGGAATCTGCATGTATTTTTGTCTAGTTTCTCATTAAAAAAAAGTATCATCACTTTGTTCCCTCTGGTATTTGCATTTATCTCTTTTTGTCATTGTGTTATATGAACTCTAGATCATATTTCCTCTGAGGAAAGAATCTTGGAGTTTTCTGGTTTTGGAAAATTAGAAGAACAGTTATCTCTCTGTCACGTTCTTTATTTTTACCTCCCTTTGGTTTTCGTTGGGGCTTTGTTTTTGTTATTTTTTTTAAAGCAAAACACCCCCACCCAAAAAAAAAAAAAAAAANAACCAAAACCCAAAAAAAGCCCCACAAAACCAAACTCAAACCACAAAAAAACAGATACACACAAAAAAATTGCATCCCCACAACAAAGAGAAGTTTGTTGCCTATGCAAATTTAGTAAAAACTGATGTGAGTTAGAGCAAATGTAAAACAAATTGAAACAGGAGCCTGTATCTTTAAGAACTCTGTGAAATATCATTAAATAGGATAAGATGGCATTATATAGGGAAAAAACAGAAATAACTTTAATTATGAAGCTCTCATGTGTACCAGCTCAGATATATTTAATCTTGCAGACATTAGGACGAATACATTGTTGAGATTCAGAATTATTATTATGGTACTTTAGTTTCCATATGCCTTATCTGTACCATATCTTACTTTGCTATTTTGCATTGCTCAATTTTAAAAAGTCTTAATTTTTTATGCTTATGATACTTTCCTGTGTGTACTTTACAAATGTGGTGTCTGAAGTTAGGTTTGCTACTGAAGGAAAAATGGAGTGACATCGCAAGGTTGATTAATGATTTGGCCCACAGAGCAAGATTCATTTATTCCGAAGTCATAGTGATTCAGTTGACTGGACATGATGAACAGATGTAAGCTGCAGAATTATTCATGCATGTTTCTGGGGCAACTGTACAGTTTTAAAAGTATTGATGTAGATTATGGATAGTTACAGTGTATATTTTTTTTTTTTTTTGTCGCAGCACTTCACAGATTCCATTATTTCTGATGTTTGCTGTCAGGGAATTTTTTTTGGTTTTGTTTTGATTTTTGTTTTATTTTTGTTGGGGTTTTTTGTTTTGGTTTTTGTTTGTTTGTTTGTTTATTGAAATAACATGAAAATTATTTTCCAGGAGTTTTTGAAGTGTATTTGAGACATAAGAAGATATGACTTCTACTCTGATTGTAGAAGTTTTTATGTTTAGGTATGGTTTGCATGTGGACGTGACTGTATGTGCAGATGATGCATGCATTTGTATGACACATATTCTAGATTGAATAACACCATTTAATTCCAACTGTCTTTATAAGAATTAATTAGGTATCTTGCTTAGTGATTTTCATTTGAAGAATTCACCTTTTAATTAACAGATTGCTAATCATTCTGACTGACATCATCTTGTACTCATGATCCTTTTGTGGGACTGTTTGGTTTGAGTTCTCCTGAAGCCAGCTGTACTTGAATGTTAGCTACATGTTTTCAAGTCTATGTCTGTCCTTTAATTGTGCATGTGATAATTGATACAATTTATTTCAGTTTATTGCCTCATTAAACCCACTTAATTCTATCCAAATCATCCCATTTATACTTGCTTCATGCTACTAGTGTCCTGTTTTGACAGAACTTACAGCTATTCCTTATTGTTAGCTGAATCAATTTTCTGGGAATTCTTAATAAAATAGTAGTCCCTGTTCATCAGATCTAAATTCAGCCAAATATTTTGTAGCAGTATTTTATACTTGTGCAGCAGTTCTCTTGAAGCCTTTTACAATCATGTTTCAAACACCTCCTGAATTGGTAGAGGGCAGCTATTCATTGAGGTTGTAGGCAGTGAAAATTAAGGACAAGAGGAAAAAGTTCCAACAGTTGTGTTAAAGCAAACATTTTAACATGCAGTACCAGCTCTTCAAAATCAACTTAATTCAGCCAGTTCTGAAGTTTTAGAACCTAACTGAAATCCCTTAGAATCAGTGATCTAATGTAATGACTTTGTCATTAAAAGACTGACTGATTTACCTGTTTTATCCACCAAAACCTGTACTGGTCTCCCTTGAAGGTGAGGAAACTTCACTTTATTTGAGAAGCTGCTTTGCTTTGAGACTTTTTGGTGGTATTGCAAATATGCTTGCTACTAGCTCATCTTTTGGTGTTATTGAAGTACTCATAGCTTGTCACTCAGTTCAAGTTGCCATCTTCAAAAGAAACAGTGACTGGATTTTGTTCCACATGCCCCCATCCCTCGCAGATACTGGCAATAGCCTGACAACTGGCTGTTTCTCATCCTCATTTATTTAAAACTGGCCATATATTTCCTCAGTCTACAACTCTATAGATGTATGTCAAGAATAATTGGAAATGTTACTATGTTCATGCAACCTCTTAGAAGAGAAAATTATTTGTATTTTTGCCAATGTCTGGTTGAAAATTATAGAAATGTCCATTGTAAAGGCTCTTCTTTTGCCTAGAATCTAAGACTTATTTTTCTTCCTAATGTGAAAAAAGAGAAGGTTTTGACATTATTTCAGATTTAAGTATTTAAGTATAAAAATAATAGATCAACTCCATAAAGCAAGCCCATTGCATGTCTTGATATTCTGATACTCATTTGCAGTTGGTGTTGTTTTTTTTTTTTTTAATAAAATGTGTACCATAGTTGTATTAAACCTTTCTTCCCATTCCAGAAATAGTAATGGATCACTCACATCAAAATTTCTCACCTGAAAACAATCAGTGAAATGAGCAGCTGAAAACAATCTGAAAGTGTCCAATTTGCACAGTTTAGGAAACTTAGGATTTCATAGTTAGTGAAAACTAGTACTGACAAAGAAAAGAGAGAATTAGGTTCTTCATTATCAGTTTTTGTTGCAGCTGAAGTGAAATGAGTTCTCCAAGAAAATCTGATATTTCTGAGCAGAATTCAAGTAGGGCCCAGAAGCTCCCACTTGTCTGTAGTGCCACTTTCAAGTTTTTATGGTATTATCCCTGTAGCAGAATGGTATTGTGTTACCAGTATCATAAGGATAGAACTTGGGGCAAAGGGACCCAGAACTTTTTGGGTGAGCTGTCAGTTCACCCTTCAGGAACTAAAACTGAAAATTGCATAATAGTAAATGGGAACATAAAAGCATTATATTAAAAAAATAAAAAATAGAGTTGCCAATGAGGCATTCTGTGCATGAATGTCACAAAAGCTTTTAAAATAATACCTCTAGACTGGTGACATGCAAATATGCTGCTTTTCTGAAACATGGATAAAAATTATGTAGTCATGTCCACAGGTCATATATATCAGATTCCTAATGTCTGACAGAAGGAAAAAGGCAATTTTTGTCAAACTGTCATATTCTCTTGGAATGTATTAATTGCAATTGAAATTATGGTATACATGTAGAAAAATATCAACTAAAAGGTGCTGGTTTGCATTTTTTAAATTGAATGATAATTTATTATGGGATTTGTATCAAGGACTTGTCACTGCTATGACAAACAGTACAACAGGTTTCACGTGTTACAAAGATGATACTATTTAGTTGCAATTTCATGTTGTTAAATATCTGATGCAATTTTGCTGTTACAGTGTTTTCACAATGCTGGCTCCAGAGGGTAAATACTAAAACATACCTAAACTTCAATAACAAACTGTCTGAGTCATATCAAGTCTATTTTGAGTGTGCTTTTCATGTATTTTCTAGTAAGTTTTTTACTTTTTTTTTTTTAATTAGCTTGATTTCTCTTTTTAAAAGCATCATAAACTATAAGTTTTGGGGAAACTATAAGCTTCCACCATTACAGATTTGCAGGTTATTATTTTTGACTTTGAATATTTAAATGAACTCATTACCAAACAGAAATTTCTAAGTTAATTGGCCCATTGTTATTAGAAAGTCATACATTGGAGTCTTGATTAGTTTACAAATACTGCATGAACATACTTGAGGGAAATAACAGACCAGTAGTAACGTTTCAGAACATTTTTGATGTTAGTTTGGTGGCTAAAATGTATATGTAAAAAATAATAAATAGTATCTCTAGCCAAGAAAAAGTACTGCATTTCTTAATTACAGGCAGATTGCTGTCAAATGTTCTAAAATTCAGTGGCCAATATTTTAAAATATATTGGTTGTCCTCTAGTATCTTCAGTCATTCAGTATAACCTTGAAGTCTAACTTTATACCACTATGTATTATTTTTTCATCAAGGAACACCAAAATCAGATCATGGGCAAAAAACTTTTTCTGGCAAACACAAATTCAACAGGAATTCAATGCAGTACTACCTAAATATTTATTTTAAAGTAAGTGCATTTAAAGAAATGGTACCCACTGCTGAAATGGAAATCAATTTTCTATTTTTCTCTTGTTGGCAGTGGTGTTGGTCAAAGAGATCCCAGTACTGGTTTGCATTTGCACCCCCTTTTCATGGTGCACTTGTGATACTTGTCTCTAACACAGTGCA
This sequence comes from Turdus rufiventris, assembly GCA_013186435.1. NCBI lineage: Eukaryota > Metazoa > Chordata > Aves > Passeriformes > Turdidae > Turdus > Turdus rufiventris. The sequence continues at coordinate 10,321,106 of PYHW01010620.1, read as the reverse complement.
CTTCAAACTGCTGGTGAGAAGCACTTCCATGCCAGCATGGAAGGAATGCCAGTGTTACCTGAATTCTACAGACTAAGGCTAGAGGCACAGTCACAGTTTGTCTGAGATTGCTAAATATCAGCAACAGGAAAAAGAACAGAAGCCTGAATCTCCTAGCTCTTGAAACTTACAAAAAAGGTCCAGTCCTGTTTCACAAATTGCATTGTTTTGAGGCCTCTAATGGCCATTTGCTGGTTTCAAAGTCTTAGTATCTCATTCTATAGCACAGGCAAACTCTTCCTACAAATAACAGACCTCCCTATCTTCCTTTTTTTTTCTTCTGATACAGTATTATGTTAAAAAAAAAAAAAAAAGTAAAATTTCTCATTTAAAATTTTACCATTAGTGAAAATTTAACATTTTCTTTAGCATTACAATTAAGTTGGCCTTTATATCCAGATGAACTCAAATGCCACTTTATTTTAATATACATGTATTTGTCTTAGGCAAGATATTTTTCCATTTGGCCAGTCCTATTTAGTGCCTGTCATCATGCAGCTCTGTTCGTTGGAGCTTTAGGAAATTCACATTTAAAAGTCCCAGGGAAAAAAAAATATTCTGCAAACAGACTTGATTTGGCAAGCAGTTGTTGGAAACATGCAGAGTTCGAATTCTTTACAGCATCCAACTTGTATGCAAGTCAGCTGGAGACAGAAAAATTTTTTGTTTGGAACAAGAGATAAACAGTACTGGGTGTCAGTATCATGTCTTTCAACATCTTTCAAAGACTCATCATAGATTGCCTTATATCTTTGGAAATATCATTCCTTTTTTTTTTTTTTTTTTTTACACATACAGCAGGATAGTGTTTACTTTTAAAGCTCTTGGAGGGAAAGTGAACAGTAGGAAGGAAATCCTCAAGACATTTTCATGTTCTTTCCTTGTAGGTGACTCTAACAAGTATTCCTGTACCTGTCTGCAAAATTTGGTTTCACACTTTGAAGGTTAATTTAGCTCACAACAGAATTACAATGGCAGAGAACTTAAATGTGACAACATGTGAATGTTCTCATATGAGAAACCCTGCCCTTGACTCTCACGTTTCTAAAGCTACATGATAGTTTAGTGGTGAATACTTGGAGCCATCTGTGAAGATGGCATGTAGCCCATTTCTAATAGGTTCCAAATAAACATGTTCTTAGATGGCAATACTGCAAATGCTATCTCAGCTACATAAAGGTCATGCATTGTGCTGGCTTTGCCAAGCATCTCTTTACACTTTGTGATACTTGTTGACACTAACAGGCCAGAAAAAGATGATATTTCTGAACAATGAAACTAGGCACCAGTGCCTGCCCACAAGGCAAATATAATTGTAGGAGTGACCTTGAACTACAGAATTCATCAGAAAAATAACATACAAAACTTCAGTAGCCATTCTGTATTATTAGTCTAATTCCAGAGTGCATTAGGAAATTAAAGAACGGGTCACAGATTTCAAAAATTTTTTACAGACATTGATAACTGGAAATGAAAACAGTGCTTCCTCCCACACACTGTCATTGTTGGATTTTGGTGTTGCAGTTAGATGAAAGGGGATATTACAGATTTGCCATTTTTGATGATGCTTAGTCATCTGTATTATAGCCAGCTTAATTAGGCTCAATTCAGCACAGGAAAGTTGTAGCCTTTGGAAAATATCTAATAGATAAAATGAAACATTCTGCTTTGTGTTTTGTTAACACTTTTTTTCCTCTTTAAGTACCTGGCTCCTTTTAACATCTCTCAAAGCTTTACTTAGTGTCATTTTCAGTGCATTTCAGTGGACAAACTTATTAACAAGGTATATGTAAAACATTGAATTGTCATCACATAGAAGCCCATGAAGAAGTTTTTATCTTACAGATATATATATTTTTTTTTTTAAATTGGCAAAACCCCATACTAGATGTGGTTAGAATCTGGAAATTGTGCTTCCATGGATAGCATATGTTTGACAAACCCTCTATACTTTGAGCATATTTTGTCAGAACTCATCAGAAAGTTTTTCATAGTAATTCCCTCTTTAGAACCTTGATAAAAATTCACACAAATTTTTACCCAGGAATTATCTTAGGTGGAGTTACTCTTAAGATTACCATTTGAACTGATAGATTCTTTGTGCAGCAGTAACATCTTCAGTCTTATGTTAGAGTTCTACTTCCTTTTTATTTTTTTTTT
>PYHW01010620.1:10249197-10290832 GCA_013186435.1 Turdus rufiventris | reverse complement strand
ATAAATAAATAAATAAATAAATAAATAAATAAATATAAACCGCACCTGATTATAAGCCGCACTTTGGGTTTGGACCAAAATTTTAGTCAAAATGGTGCGGCTTATAATCGTGAAATTACTGTATTATAATTTTGAAATCCTCTGGAGTCCAGTGGAGAAAGGGGCTACCTTAGTGTCTCAAAACCCACTGTGTGAGACTCAGTGGCCATTAGCAGAAAATGACTCGCTGGAGGAAGGATGGGTCGTGAAAAGATAAAGAACAATGCCCTGCCTGGTTTCAATGGATGGACCATTAGCAGAATATCTCCCGCAGAGATAAGGATTACTGCCCCCACCCTCAAGAGATGATGATAGAGTAGATAGCTTTTATCACACTCTGTATTGTAACCCAAGACAGTTGCCGACACGCGGAAGTGTGGCTTATAATCAGGTGCAGCTAATATATGGACAAAGAACAAAAAGTTGCCGACACCTGGGAGTGCGGCTTATAATCAGGTGTGGCTTATAATTGTGAAATTATTGTACTATGGATGTGCAAAAAATGTCATTAGGTGAGGTCATACAGATCAGATGTATTGATTACTGAAAAAAATTGCATTCCAGATGCAATTTTGCCTATGGTTCCTCCACAGCTAAGAAAGCATTACTGTGGAGGTATTAGTCTATACCCAGCTGTTTCTTTCTGATACTCTGCTACTAAGCAATGGAAGTGTGGCACTGCACCATAATGATTTCCTCTGGTCATGGGTTGGAGTAGTTTTGCCTTCAGTGAAATCTGGATTAAAGTGAGCCAGGTCTGGTCCCTGGTAGATGACCACACCCATCTGAGGTTTGGGGACTGGCATGGCAGCACTGCAGTCAGACAGCTCTTGGACTCTCCTGAAAGGCTTGGAAACACCAAGCTCTAAAGTCATTTTGTAACACATTTCTACCTGAATTCATCCATTTGCTATGTGACAAAAGCAATTCAAATTTCCTTTACAGGTTCCTAACAGGAACCATTTTTATGGTATAGATGATCTGTCTGCTTGGCAGCACCAGTCTTTATCTTCTGAATTCAGAGGAGTTGAGATTAAAGTATTACATTCCAGCAAACTGATAATTTGTTTACTGATCTATTTGGTGTTTAGAAAGGGTAAACATGTAAGTAATGCATTTTTGCTGTGAAATGATTCTGTGCTGCTTTTAAGAGATCTTGTATGAATAGCTACTGCTTCATTTACACCTCCACTGAAACTTTGCAAAGGCAACTTCAATATACATGGCGTGCATGTTGTTGTACATGTAACAGACAAAAAATTTAAAGTGTTTAGTTATAGGCATATAATGGTTTTCCACACTTTAAATGTGTCCTAATAGGCCTATAGAATGTTTTTATTGCTTTCCCTCCACCTCCACTGCCCAATTAATGTACAGTTGTTAGTGGTGACATTGTACATACTCTAGTATTTATTACAGTGCAAAAGAGCTTTGCATGCTGTAGGAAGAAAAGCAAAGTCTTATTTTGGTTTAAATGAAACATTAATGCCTCAAAGAGGACAAACACAGCATGTTCATGCTGAAGTCATGCTGCCTTCAAAACATTATCTTAATATGTTTAGAATTCTTTAGTTCTAAAAGTATTTCCTACAGAGGATGGGTAAGATATTTCACCAGTGCAGTCTTACAACTATTATTCTTTGACTCTGTTCAGGAGGACCATTAACTTTGATTATAATTCCACTGTCATTTCTCATAAACTTTTTTCCCAATTAAAGGACAAAAAGACGTCAATATTGCATAGCTACAGTAACTTCTCATAATCAATAATGCCATTAGAATACATAAACTTACTTACTATAACCTATAATATTACAGTGATGTAAGCAGGGTCTTTTCCATCAGGCAAGCTGACCACAAATTATAGAATGTACTTTTGATTCTGAATTCAAAATAATGTCCCAACTGAAGGTAAATTTTTTATCCTTTGATGTGATGTAGGAAAAATATTAGTCCCATGATATTTATTAGGTTAATGCGATTGGTTTTATTTTCTCATAGTGTTGATTTCCAGATATATTAATTATGGGAAGAAATGCTTTAATCTTGCCTTCCAGATGTATTCTAAGTCCACATGAAAAGTCTATCCCAGGTTGGTGTTTTTTAGCTAATTGTGTATACAAATGGACTATACTATATATTTATTCCATGTGCTTTGATGTTGTTTTCATTCTTTCAGCTTTCCCTCAACAAATCTGTTCAGAAATAGACCTCATTCAAAGGGGTTTGGGACACAACTACAGTAAATAGAAATCCATAAAGTTGCTTTTTACTGTAATTGTTTCATGTTCCCAATCCTCCTGAGATTATTTTGCTTGTGCATTTCTCAGAGTCACAAATTTGATTATTCTACTACGGTGATTTACTCTAAGAAAATTAATATAATCGCTTCAAAATTCTCAGCTGTGAGCCATAATTCCCTGAACTGCTGTTTTACTTTCCAAGCATTATAAATGCATTTCCCTAGTTGCTCCATGTGGAAGTCATCTCACAGTGAAGTGTCATTTTCCCAGTGGATGGCATAGAGTAATAAGTGCAAATAATAAATATTTTTAAGACTTGCAGTACAACAATCACAGAATGCTGCCCTGTTTATGAGAAATATTCAAACATTAGCTTTGTAATTTAAACTTAAAATACTGAGTGTGAGGTGTTGTGTGTCAAAAGAGCTCAGATCTATGTAACCTGCTGAAAGAACCTCATAAATATAAACTCAGTAACTTTGTGGATAGCATTTTGGACCATGTAACTCAGTAATACAGATGTAGGAAAAGTATAAGAGAGATGCTCATTGCATCGGAGAATATTCTAAATTTTAATGAAAAGTACAGTTGTGTTGCATACCTTTCTTTAATTTCAAAAGACAAATAGGCTGAAAATGTATTCTGCTGCATATACTTCATCAGATACTAAATGAATGCCTTTAAGGTACTTACCTCAATTGTTTGATTACAGTATTTATAGTTTATATGCACTCAGTTTTTTCATCATATGCATATGAAGGATTCTTTACCCAACTCTGTAAAAACTCTGAATCGTGATTTCCAGAGTCATAAAAATTCTGCAAAAGATAAAACTTCTTACAAATGTTAAATGTGCACATGAGTACAAACACAGGTATATTTTTTGCTTGTCTAAAGGCCACATCTTCTTATACCTATGGTGAGCTTACCTAGTTTGTCAGCCTTGAACTGCTGCCTTTCAAGCCTGCACAATATGGCAGTTGGGGGAAACAGAAGATATTGGGTGAGACTTAGAAAAAAGAACAAATTGTACAAGGTGAAGTAGGGAACCCTGAAAATAGTAAAAATAAGAAGGGAGAAGGGGCTGTTAGGTAACTGATGTCAGCATCCTTTGCAGACCTAAGTTAAGTTATCATTAATAACTTGCACACTGAGAATTTAAATTATGCTCGCAATTGAGATGTCCTGAAAACTAATATCCTTTGTGTGTTAGTGTTCTTGGAAAAAGAAATATTAAAATGTTTATTATTCCCAGTTTTCAGGTTCCAAGAAAATGCAGGGATTGACCATTCAAGTTGAGAACAAAATAATTATAGGACTGCTTCGAGGCTGTATTTGAGCGAATTGCATAAATGTCCGTGTCAGAGTCATACTGAAATTAAGATTTAAGCATTGTTATAATTTTACTGTCTCAGGGTATGAATGCAAATGCTAAATGAACTTTCACTGCACATATCTGCATCTTGTCAGGGCATAATGCAGAATGATTACTGCTAAGCTTTTCACTCTCCGCCTCCTGTTTATGTATATTTTGGAAACATCAAAGCAATCGGTAATTTTGCTACTGTGCACTGTTTTTATGGATAGGTTGTTCAGCTGCATCAGATATTTATTAAATAATGCAGTGATTATTTAATTTGATAATTTTTAAGCTGTTACGTTAGCCACATAAATTGTGGCTTGATACACATGAGTTTGTGAATAATTAGGTACTGTAGGAGATGCCTGAAAATGTGGGTGAGCAGTCTGTGTTGTTCCTTTAAACGTACGCAGCTTGAAAAGCAGATGGAATTGTGTTCTCATGATGTTTAAGGACTTTTAGAGCACTGCATATCACCAGCATCTGGAGACCAATTACTGAAGAGTCTCCATAGGGGTCCTGCCTCAGGATTTTTAGTTGGATGAATAATATATAAACTCTATAGTTTCCCACAGAGAGCAACTGGAGCAGTATCAGAAGGAAATAAGCCTTTTAAGAGTTGAACTGAAAATGAAGTAGTACAGGATTTAAAATGAAGCAGTTTTTCTTTTACATGCAAAGTCGAATATTGTGTATTAGTTACGTGAATTCTGATTCTTTTTCTTTTTAGCCTTTATCATTTTGGAATCTTACTTTTTCTAATTTTAGTACACATCTATTTGAAAGCCTTAGCAAAACACCGTAATGCTTATGCAATTACTTCAAGAACCAAATTTCCTTTTGAAAAAGCATTGGAAATTACTATATGCATCATTCATTTTATAATACAGGTTCAGCATTGTTTTACTCAAGCTATAATCAGATTTTATCTTACCTGTTATTGTCTGGTTTAGTTTACTTTTTACAACTAAAAACTGTAGCAAAATGGCATAACCACTGCTATTTAAAACCCTCTTTCAACTCATAATACATCCTTCAAAATTCTTATCTCTACCGTCTGTTTAAATTCACTTGAAAGCAGAATACATTTGAAAAGGAAATAAAAAATCTGACTGGAGATATTTAGATCTGAGAATAAATTTTTCTTTTCCTTAATTATAATAGAAATTCTGCATTACTGATTTGTTTCAATACAGATACCAGTCAAAATTCACTAAATGGGCACTTTAGATTTGAAGAATACATTATCTGAAGAACACTACCGAGACCTATGCAGAAGAAAACAAGTGAGAACGTAGTTTTTATTAAAAACAAAAAAAAAAGAGCCCCAAACCAACCAACCAGAGGAAACCCCCAGTATCATCTTTGGTACTACTATTGTTTTAGTTAGCACTTCCACAGATATTTTCTGTAAATTTGAATGTTAAGTGGCCTGAATTTCTAGCTGTGGTAGTAATCAAATAAACAAATATTCCCACCAACTTCAGCATAACTATTCAGCTGAATATGCAACTGAATCACAGAATGGGTCAGGTTGGAAGGGACCACAGGAGATCATCTGGTCCAGTCTCTCTGCTCAGGCAGGGTCATCCTAGAGCACAGGGTTGTGTCCAAATGACTTCGAATATCTGCAGTGAGGGAGACTCCACCACCTCTCTGGACATTCTATTCTGGTGCTCAGTTACCTCATAGTAAAGAAGTTCTTCCTCACGTTCAGGTGGAACTTCCTGTGCATCACTTTCTGCCCATTGTCTCTTCTCCTATTGCTTCATGCTACCAAACACTGCCTGGCTCCATCCCCTTGGCACCCTCCCGTCAGATACAGACATTTGAATTGTCTCCAAGCTCAACAGGACCAGCTTTCTCAGTCTTTTCTCATATGTGAGGATATAAACTGAAGCATTTACAAGTTTGATCATGGCACTAAAATATCCTATATGAAATCAAAATTGAAGGGAAAAAGGTAGCAGTAGAATCATGTTCTGGGAGGAAAGGATCAGGATATATTTGGAAGCTATATGTTATGTTGATAATTTGATATTTAGAGCTCCAGGAAAATAAATTCAGATTTTACTCCAAACTAATTACAAGTGCTATATTATTAATAAAATAATTATTGGCGTACAGTGGAATGCTAGAACATGAAAAGCAGGGTGTAGTTGTGTCAGATTACATATCAAACTGTATTGAAGCTATGCAGATTATCCTGTTCTTTTCTATGATAAACTACCCAGGTTGTAAAGAGAAACAAAAGTAGCTACCAGAACTAAGTATTAGGCTGAACTGAACCTGGCTAATATCACAGAGTTTAAATTGCACTTTAATGAGATTACAACAGTCCCTTGGCTTTAACTGTTCCAAAAGCTGTATACTTGCTTGAATAGACTCGAGTTGTTCATGTGCATCATCTCTCTCTAGGGCTGGTACTCTGATTCTGATAATTTTTGGAAAAGCACTTCATCTCTCCTCAGTTCCCTGTTTTAATTTGCAGCCTCTGTTTTCAGTCATGAACATGGTATCTAAACTGAGTGGTACCGAATCATCCTTGGTCTGGTCATCCTTGGTGCACTGAGCTACTGTTTATTTGTGGAAACTGCCTCAAGGTAATTGACCTTGATGTGTAATATATAGTGCTAAATTTTGTGCTTTCAAGTTTACTGGGAGAGCTTAAAAGGCAGGAAAAAAGTTTGGTTGGTCACAGCAAAAGAAGTGAAAAATAATTTAGACTGCATAGAGTAGCAGGGGTAGAAATGATGGTATTTGTTGGAGGAGAGTACTGAAAAATGGTGAAAAAGTAAAAAGGCTTCCAGGTCTCACCTCAAAAAATTATTACTTTTCTTAAAATTCATCCTTCCATTACAAAGATAGCCTAAGGAGTATAGGTCAGTCGCTGATTTCTTTTTTTTTCATCCTGTCTCTTCCTCAGCTCTGAGTGTCCAATATTTGTTGACATCTGAGCTGTGGAGACCATTAAGAACTGGCCAGGATGTCTAAGATTACTCAGGAAAAATGAATGGACCAACAAAGTCATTGCAAAGCCAGTTAAGATAGCTGTCGCTATGAGGGAATAAAAACAAGTTGAGGAGGGAATTTTGGGAGTGCTTGATGTTGCTGGGTTGCGTTTTGTTGATTTTTATTGTAACTGAGAAAACTGAAGGCTTTAGAACAACCAAAACTTGCTTTATGTGAAAATAGCATATCTTGGTAACTTCTAATATGCTTCCAGAACATGCAGGTGAACTGAAATCCCTGAGAGCACAGAAGTATGCGATTCAGATATAAGCTGTCTCTGTGATATCACTCCTGAGCCTGCAATCTCGAGTGATGCTGCCACAAAGCAATACAACACAAGCATTTCAGCTTCTATGGGTGTTATAAAGGAATACCGAGAGAAAGCAAATGGTCCCCATGAAATAATCACTATTCAGTGTCTGTGAAGAGTGCTGGCTTGGATCAGGCCAGGAGTGGGGGAACTGCTGCTTTCTGCTGCCTGCATGCAGGGACAGCACTCTCTCTCTCTGGGAGGATTGTACCTAAGACGTTCCTTTTCCTTATCCATTGGTCAACCTCAGAGATTGCGGCCGAACATGCCACTTTTCTTCTGAGCAACTTAATAGCAAGATGAAAGCTTTGTGGGCTCAGCACAGCAAGTCCATAAAATGAGAAGTGTGTAAAAATAGTCAGTAATAAGGCATGTTTGATCCCTCAAGGCATAAGGCATAGGCCTCCTAAGCTGCTGGAATGAATCCTTCCACTCTTTACTGTAATATAGTTACATCTCTGGATTCAGCCACATGTGGGAATGGAAATGCATGCACCAAAATAAAAGTATACAATAAAAAGATACAGCACATCATTTTGAATGCCTTTGTTTCTACTTACCCTGGCGCTTTTACAGTTCCATTGCAATTCCTGGGGATAGGAGACAAAAGTTTAGCGTGTCATTCTAGTAGCTGTTTCTGCTCCCTGCCCTTCCTTCTGTGAAAACTGGCTTACACCAACTTTGCACAGCAGTTGAATATAAAAGATGTAAGCTTTGCCTCTGCAACTTCATATACTCTTTTTAGTATCAGATAAACTTGAGAAACTATCAATTCAACACAATTCTTATCCTAATTTGCCAAATGTGATTGTTTTGTTGTCTCAGTTTCTGCATAACTGAAATGTGTTTTCTACATTTTGCAAAAAATCATACCTTATAAAGTTTCTTTTCTCTGAAGCTATAACTTGACTCAACTAATAAAACTGTTAGTTAAGTTACAAAAGCAAAAGCTTTTCTAGGAGTAGGAGGAAAAATTGAAGAAATGTAATTTTATTTCAGTTTTAGATTTCATAGCATTGAAAATGACAAAAACTGCTTCTTGATTTTCAAATTAAACAGCTTTACTAATGTACCCATTTGGAGAAAGTGGGTGTAAATACTGGAGAAATTAATATTTTCCTTTTTTTTTAGGGAAACACGATTTGGTGTATCCCAGTAAGTTGAGAGATGTTTGTTTCATGTTCTGGCTCTCAGCCTCTGGAGATCTTGCTTTCTCAGCAGCCTGTAGTGATAAGCAGAGCTGTCAATGCTCTGATTTTCCTCTCCTTTCAGCTTCAGCCTGGATACCTCCTTTGAAAGTTTCACAAAACATTAAAAACTTGTTTCCTCTGGTATTTCTCAACATTTCTTCAACATGTCACACATGCACACATTTCAAAAAGATATCACTTTCTCAAATCCCTCTCTAAACTGTTTGAGTCTTTTAGGACTACTTTTGAGCAATCTCTAATGCTAAAAGTTTAAAATGCAAAGGCAATCTGTAAATACTAATCTCAATGGGTGTTGTTTGGGTCTTTTAAAAAAGAACTGCATGATTAAGTTCTTTTTTCAGTTATGCATGCAAGAGGAATTTTTGAGTACAGGAATTTGTATTTACATGTACATGTATATAAATCACAATTTAGATTAGATAATAAGAATGAATTTTCTGCTGAAAAGGTTGCCAAGGACAAGGTTGTCCAGAGAAGTGGTTGAGTCACCATCCCTGGAAAAACTGAAAAGCCATTTTGATGTGGCACTTTCAGACATGGGTTACTGGTGAACTTAGCATTACTGGGTTGGATTCAAAGATCTTAGAGCTCTTTTCCAACTTAAATGATTCTTTAATCCTGTTTTTTCATCTTTTGTAGTGAACATAAGGTAGAACTAAGAATCATATCTTTGCTTTTCATAGCATCAACTGCTATGTTCTATTTGAAATGACTGGTTGCTTGAAAAAATTATTCAGCAAATTTTTAATGAAAAATTAATTCTTTTATGAAATATGCTGCAGTTTTACACCTTTAAGGTCTCTAGCTTTTTTAAGTTGGTTTAACATCTTAAAGAGACAACAGCTTCAGCTGCCATATGGTAGTATATGTGTGATTGTACTCCATAATCATACAATGTTTAGAAAATGTAGTATTTTATTAAAAATATCTATTAAATTCTTTTTTCTTTTCTGCCTATTGTTATGCCAAGAGATGTTTAGTCATAAGCTGTCATCTTTCCAGAAAATCAACTCCTTTGTCTGATTTATTCTTTGTTACATGAATGCAGCATTGTGACTGCTCAGCCATTTCCCAGGAGGTGAACTGTGATGTCCAATTGCACAGTTCTCTCCTTATTTTTGGTACAGTATTAAAGCCGAGTGGTTAGAGTGGTTACAGAAGGAAAACTTCTTTTTCACCAGAGATACCCTGCAGGCTCCTTTGATAAAGAAATTACCTTTTTTCTTTTTTTTTTTTTTTTTTTTTTTTTTTTTTTNGCAGTAGTTCTTTCTGATTCCATATGCTGGTCCTGCCCTCTGTTGCAAAGGTTAGGTATTTGCTGTCTGATAATTTTCAACAAATTCCAACTCTTGTGCCACTGATTGTCATGAGATTCCAGGAGCATTATAGAAATGTGGTCTTCTAGTATTCAGAATGTTTTCCCTCCTTCCTTTTGAAAGGGTATTCAGTGTAAAATGTTCTTATTTATTAAATGGGTAACCAAGACTGAGATATCTCTGGTAGGATTTTCTTGGGACACATCCCCCTGAAGTTCTGTTGGGAGTCACTAGTTTCAGGTTTCAGATGCACCACTCAGTATTCTTCCTTCAGGCTCTTTGTTGTTGTTTCCATCATTTCATCATTCTGTCTTGGTGGTGGTAACAATGGTCATGCCATATCTCACTCCACCACCTGATTCAACTTTCCTTTTTTATTTACTTGTTGTTCTAGCCTTATGCACATATGACCTCTAGATGCATTATTACTGTTTTAAGGACATTGGTGGAAGTAACTCGACTGCTTTGCCAGCAGCCATGAAGACAATAATACTGCTTCATCTCTAGAATAGCTGTGGAATATAATACCTGCAAGATGAAAAGATTTTTGTGGGTGTTTCTCTTTTATTTTGTACTGCTGGCATATGCACTGGGTCTGAGTATGTCTGAGTATGTGCTGCTTTTACTCAGAAGGTGAGGGAAGTTTGTCAAAGAGGATGCAGGTCTCCTTACAGAGAATCCAGGGAGTTCACAGAAGATGAATTACAACATTCATTAACAAAAAAACTAACTGGAAGTAAGCTGGAGGATTATGATAGTTTCTCAAGCTGTGTGTTAGCTCAGGCACTGGAGGGTGAAGGGACAAGAGAATTGCTGATGTCTGAGTGATGTGAAGGATGCAGCACCTCAAGCTGTATCACCAGTGATTGAGGCAAATAATTTCAGCTACGTTGGTGGATGAGATTTGCTGACACTTCCAGAAATGAAAGGTTTCTTAAAGGGAAAGTTATCTCAGTAAATTTCTGCAAAGCTTTGAAAAATTCCATTACTCTTCTCAAAGGGGAGAGGAGAGAAGGAGGAGGGAATTAAAGTGTTATTTAGGAAACTGGTGCTGTACAGTAGTCAAAGATCTAATGAATGCTCCTTGTCATCTCTCATTTTGGTGACTTCTTCAAAAAGAGACTATAGTTATTTCTTAGATATTAAAAAAATGAACTAGCTCCAGAAAATAAGAAGCACTTTAAAAATACCTTCTGATGTTTTGCTGACTAAAAGATGAAACTACGCTAATATTAGTCCTGTGCAGAGTGCCTAGAGTTTTAGTGCATGTGTAAAATTCTGATGTAGTCGTCATGTCTACATAGTATTTACCATAAGGATGGCGTTTCCCTCAATTCCTTGAGTCATAACATCATAGTTTATGGACTTAATTATTTTTTTCCTCCTCCATGTTGTTTAATGCACGGATGCCAGCTTAGCAATATAGCTCAAAGCAGGAAATATTGGCTGAAGGATTAACTCTGTAATAGTGGCCATAAAAGTAAATTAGGAAAGAAGTTGAGCAAACAAACTGTAGACCTTTTTATGCCATTAATATAGCTTTGATCCAGCTGCAGGTTGAGACCTGTGCAGGATGCTCTCAGTTCAAGAGTGGCAGTGCTGAATGAGGATAGTTTTGTAGAAGAGTATTGGGAATGTCCAATGATACGAAATTGCTTTGCTGCAAGTGTCACAGATGCTAAATGTTTGTATTGATTTGCAAGACTGGAAAAAATTAAGGCAAATTCATTGAGGTTTTATAAATATGTAGGCAGGCCCTTCACCTCAGGACACAGAGGGTCACACTTGTAGAAGCAGAGTGAGACATGGGAAGATATAATGGCAAATTCATCTGCTCTCATGTGCTTTATAGAAATTACCTGCTATCAATCTCTCAGAAGATGCTGGGCTAACTAAACCCACAAAGGACTTCTACTCTGAACTGATTCAAGATTAAAGTGAAGCTGATAAATTACACACATTAAAATTCCTTTTGCAATAAAATAAAACATTAATGATATAAAATAAAATCCAAGTTTAGACATTTTCACACACCTGTGTTATGCTGGGCGTGTAACTCTGTCTTAGAGCATTTACATAGTCTTTCTGAAGTAAGCTAAATTGTCCCAAGTTTACAACTGCAGAATTGTTTAACACTTTACTTTTCCAAGGAAAATAATTTTTAAAGTTATAGTCTGAGTAGACAGAATATGGATCAGTAAATATTTAATGGGAGAGGAATATTTATGGGAAAAGAGATGCTGTTGTTTTAAGAAAGTGAAAGGGATTAATTTTAACAGAAAGCTGTTTTTATATTTTTCTACTGTGCTTGTGGTATCATGATGAAGATTGACTGTTAAATGACCATCATACTAACTCTTTATGAGAACTCTTTCATTTAATTATTTGGGACTGAATTCTGGTGCTCACAAATAGAAATCTGGAGATTTGTCTCAAATTATTGAAGGTATGCTCCAAGGTAATCAAGGTCCACATTTTACCCTCTCTTTTTCCCAAGAAAAAAGTACCCAAGTAACAGAAATAATAACCTATTATTTAAAAGATGAAAAATTTTATATGTAGTGTTTTCATATGATTGGGCCTCAATCTTTTATTACCACCTTCTCCCTTTATTTCCATAGCAGAAATCATGGACAAGATAGTCTTCAGAAACCTGATCCCTTTCCAGTTCCACAAAATGTAGGATAGGTCCTACTCATGTGAAATTAGCAGTATTGTCATGGTAATTTTTCCTTTTGGTCCAGGATCTGCTTCGAAGCCCACATGATTTCCTCAATGCCAGGGTTAGATGTTGAGACCAACTGTCTTTTTTTTATTGCCCCTTTTCAGTTTATACTGTAGTTGTGCGCAGAATGTGTTAATCATTATAGAAACAGAAAGACTCTCCCTGCCTCAGGAGTTTTCTGTTTGTCTTTGAGATCATGACTTGACTGACATTTACAGATTCTGCAGCAAAGCAGCTAATTTAATTTTTGATGTTTGTTAGTCAAGGGAAGGAAAATTATTTCTGTTGCAAAAATAACGTAAAAGATCTTCATAATTTTTTTAGTTAAGTGTTTCCCCTTGGAAAAATAAGGTTTTCTGAAAGTCACTAATTTGTTCTGTGAATCATAGCTTCCATTAAACACTTCCACAGTATAACAAAAGAAAATAAAAAATTAAAATAATTTTAATTTTTTTAATTCAAAACTAATTCAAATTAATTTTAAATTCAAAGTTAATTCAAAACCATTTTAATTTTCAATTTCCCTTGCATCATAGTATACTCTTGGACATGAAAATCATTCAAACCTGTTCTCAGATTTCAGAATTGCGGCTATTTTAAATTTTTTTTAGTTTTGATAAACAGTTTTGAAGTTGTTCAAAGAATTCAGTCTGTAATTATATCTACATTTCTGGGGTGGTTTTTTGTTGTTGCTTTGCTTAGCTTTGCTAAACAAGCAAATATAAATAAGAAAGTAATAAATTATGAAGCATCTGAACAAACACTTGTACACAGCATAATGCCTTGAAAACTGTAACAAAGACACATCAAAGAGCAGCCCCATTGTTTTATTTTAAAACTTGGGAAATCTGGGGGTGTTTAACAATATGTCATTGGAAACAGGAGTTTGAACTATTTATTAAAGTCTAAGTTTAAATAAAGTCTAATTAAAGTTTAATAAATTACAAAAGTTTAGTAAGTGTTGTGCTGTGTGTACTGTGACATCCATGCAATTGTGAATTAGTTGGCAGAACATGGCTCTTGCAAGCCTGTACTCACAGCTTTCATAAAACTTTCTTTTGATTTTGTATATCTTCAAAAATCATGGGCAGTTTGAAATGAGAGCATTGTAATCTTGTGGCCAGACTGCAAAAACTGTTCTGCTTTTGGTTGCAGTCTCTTGGTTCCTCTGTACATGCGATTTATTTGTAGCACCTTGAATCTGCAAATGCATGTTGCTGCAGCGTTTGCTCATAGTTCACAGTTTATTTTAAACCCATAGCAGATCTAAAAATGTTGAACTATTAACAACAAAAGCAGTACTTTATGAAGAATAGTGCAAGCTGTCCTGAGGGTGCCTCCTAAAATCCTATAAATGCCTCAAGATGCAGGATGTAACCAAGGGCTCAGTTAAAGCTCACCCACCTGGTGTCAAACCCCAACAGCTGTGCAGCTCCCTTTTCACTTGTAAAACAATTGCTATCTTATAAAACCATAGTAAGTAACTAAAACAAATCTAGAGAAAAAAATGGAATAGATGTTTAGTTTTATTTAGACATTTTGAGTATTAGTATTAGATACAATTATTACACATTATTTGCACATTAGAGTACTAGATACAATTCAGAAAATTCAAAATTCATATTAAGGACTAAAATATAGAGCTATGTGATGTGTCTCTGTTCTCAAATGTACTTTATATGGGGATAAAATGAGTTTCTGAAAAATTTTAATCTCTTTTTACCTTAGGTGGCATTTGCCTTCACATTAATTACTCTTTTTCTATTTCTTTCACCCTATTGTAAATGTTTCTTGAGCCTTTGAAAGACTGAAGAACTCCACATTTAGAATTTGGAGAGGGGAAGCAATCTTTTAGCACAAACAGACTTTTGGCGGGTTTAGCACATCCGTAACAGCTGTTATAATTTGCCATAATTTTTTATGCAGCATCATAAAGGCCATAACTCCCATCTCTAAATGCAACTGGCATATTTCTTCCTGCTTCTCCTACTGTGGACTGCCTATTATCAAGAGTGAGTAATGAAAGAGTGAAGCCTTTGGAGCAGCCGCTTCTCAGAACCATTAGTTTTCTTTTATGTTCAAGCCTAATTCCAGGAATGTGCTAGATGAGAAATAAGACATATCATGTCATTTCAGGATAATACCATGTAATTTTGGGGTAATAAAGAATTCATTTCTGTAGAGAGAAGTGATCTGATATGGAAAAGTTCAATTTTGTTCTCTCCAGAGAGCTTTATCTCTTCAGATGTGACCTTGTATAATTAAATATATTCCAAACATCAAAAGAAATGGCAGCAGAGCAGACAATAGAATTATGTGTTTTGTGGAGAAATGAAATGAAATTATATGAAGCAGTCAATGTAATATAAGATGAAGTAGATTGCTACTATTCATTGTTTCCTGTGGAATTCCTGCTGTTTGATTTTATTCATTACAGCTTCATGTGAAGGCAATCACATTAAGCCTTTGTGACTAGCTTAAGACTCACACTTAATTGCATTAATTCAGAAAGTACTGGCAAGAATCAGTACTTAATTGCTGTTATTATTTGAATATAAAAAAGAGGTGGCGTCTACTAGACAAGAGGTTACAGATTTCACACATGAAGTATCAGGTGCCTGGAGGCTGCAGTTCTGATCTGTAAAAGAATACATGTTCAATGAAAGAAGATCTAAATCCTTTTCTTTTTTACAACAAAAACTTTGAAATATTTCAAAACAAATACAATAATTTCCAAACCCTTCATTTTTTTTCAAATCAATCTAAGTCAGAAAGTTTTTACTGTTAAGAGATGACAGGCTCAGACACACAAATTCCTAAAACAAACTGGGATTAGCTCATGATGTTCTTAAATGTGATTTTTAAGTCCTAATAATGAAGGAAAGTGACAAAAAGATAATGACTGGTCATATGTTAATTGCTAAAAGGGAATGAGAATGACTGAAAATATTTTTCCTGAAGCCAATATCCATTCTCTGTTGCATTTTCACATTTCACGTTCTGTCTTTTCAAGCTGTTACTTAATTATGGTGGCTAATGGTGCTCAGCAAATATTTTTTATTGTAGTATTTTGGGTTACTTTCAGAGTAGAGGCATAGGGTTTTTTGTTGAGATCCTCCAATTCAAAGGAGTCTTGTAGCACACCAAGGGGGAAAGAAGAAGCATGCTGTGTCCTCTCCCCATGTCTCCCCTGCTTGCAGAGTGGCAGGCTTGTCCTTGGGCCACCCAGGTATGCTGCTCCTGAATGAGCAGGTAATTTGCAGGAGGCAGTGTAGATTCACAGAATCCATATTACAGAATGAACTGAAGGTCAGCCTGCACTCTGACATGCTGTCTGGAAAGCATGGCAGACATAAATTTTGAAATGTTTCCTTTAGCTCTGATTTTACAGCTTTGGCACTGGTAATGTCAGGTGCTATCTAGGAAACATATAATAGAGGAAACGCCTCACAATGAATTGGCCCTTAAGCATTCTTTATGAGTGGTGTCATTTTAAAGCAATAACACAGTAACATGGCAACTTTTATTCTATAATTTGCAACTAGTAGAAAATTAGATTTAGATTTCCATTCACTTAGGGTACATGTGGTTAATGGCATTTCAACACTCACTGAAAAGGCAGTTTTAGAAACTTGGAGTCTGAAGTGTATTAATAGTACAGCAAGGTGGCTCAGTATTGAGATGGACTTTCTGCTTCCTTCCCAGCATATGAAATGTTAAGGAGTTAAAAGACTGAGCATAACAATTGTTTTTTGTATAATTGGCTGTAACAAGAAGTGTGCCAGTTCCTGCATAAAGTGGGGCAGGGTTTTGGGTTGTTTTGGGGTTTATTCTTTAGTACCCATTATATATTACCCTGCACTATGGGGTAGGGGAATAGTGTGTCTGGGTGGAAGAAAGTCCATCTCAGAACAGTACTTTGTATTTTAAAGATAAACTCATGTTTTATGCCAAGATAAAGGCAAGTTAGACCACATTCTTGTGGAAGGTCAACAGCCAGATGACCCACTAAAATCTATTTGAACAGAAAGGCTTCTACATCTTCTCTACTGGCCCAGTAGCCTTATACGCTACCAAAAAAAAGGCAGGTTTTCTATGATGTTATTTATTTTGAGAAAGAAGACTTTTGAATTGAATGCAAAGGAGAGGCTCTTGGAGCTGCTTTTCTTTGCTGTTGACTGATGCATCCGTGTTCAAAATAAAGTTTCTTACGCTTCCTCCTGCAAGTGTCCTTCTGTAGGTATGACCTAAATGAAGGTCAGAACAGAAAACAATTTTGTTATCCAGGCCCAAATACACAGCTATCCTATTTCTCTCTTGTAATTTGAGAATGTAGTGTGTTGAGAAGGGGAGGAAGAATTTCGAAGCAAGATAGGTGGTTGTGATGTAACTTCAAAGTTGATGTTGCATTCATTACCTTTTGAGCTATCCCTTGTGAAAATCATGCTTCACAGACTTTTTGCTGATTTCAATGTACACTTTTGCTGGGCTTTTTTAATTGATGTGCATCTCAATTTAATTCATAAAAGTTTGTTGTCCTTCTAACTCTAGTAAAAGTTAATTTTATTGAAGTTGCCAATTAATGTATTTTTGTATTGCTTTAACATTAATTTTATTCTGCAAATTGTGGTTTTACATTTCAATTGATTCTAAAATTATATGATTAATTTACTGTTTATTTTTTCAAAGTGCAAATTGCAACTGGGTATCTGAGCATGAATTATGCAAATGCACATTCAGTTTAATATTAAAAGTCCTAGTTTAAGCTTATTAAATTCACTAATATGATTCAGTATCAGCTACAGATATAAATTTGTTTGAAATGCTTTCAGACTTACTGATATTAAAGCTCCTAGGAATTCAAATAGTATTTTTTACTCTCCCAAGGATGCCAAATATGTAGAATAAATGCATCAAGTCACTGTTATTTTGGTGATTGGTAGTCAAATATTCAGGGAATGGAGCTGAAGACTTTCATATAGAGACATATATAGTTTCAATTTGTGTATTATTTCTTCCAAAGGACAGGTAGTTGATAATGTGACCCCAGACTTTTATAAAAGATAAGAGCAAAATAATAAGATTTTTTAAATTACTGCTTAAATAAATGGCTACTACCAGCAGGACAGGGATCTGATAGTTCATGCCATGCATTTCCCCATCTGTTCCTGTGTGTTGCCACAAAATGACTGGGTAATGATAATGAAGGACTTGCTAAGATGATGACTGGTGTATTGCTTATTTTTGCATCATATCAGTGCAAATACATACATGTATAAATTGTAGGAGTCTTTGGCAGAACAACCTCAGTAACTGACCTTTTCAAGCTTTTCATTCATACTTCTGTGTGAGCCTGTTATGCCTTCAGTCATGATAGTATGTGAAAAAATTGCAGTTATTATGAAGAAGTTATAGCACTCAAATGAGTCCTGCACTCTTATGTGCATAAGCAAAAGTAGAAAGGAACCTATTCCATTAGAAGAGTTTTAAGTAATAGTACTTTATAAAGAAATGTTGAAAATTAAAAAAGAACCCTCACTAATTTTTCTGTTGCCAATATCTGAAATACAGGTAGATAAAGGTACTTCATGGAAATATTATCTTCGCTGTAAGTTTACTTATAGTAAGATTAAAAAAATCAAAACCAGTTTTTAGCTACTTAAAATTCAGAAAGGTAATGTGTCTGTTTTCTCTTTCTCTTTTCTCTGTTCATATTTTCTTTCCCTAATAAATGTGTGTTTATGGAGAACATATTTATGTGTGGTAGGGCAATAAATCTCTGGACATGTGTATGTAGCTGTCACTGAGTTCCTTGTGAAGGGGTTGCCTAAGAATGAGAGTCATGGAGACAACACATGTACATGTCTGGTATGTGCAGCATCTTCTCTGAAAACTCCTAATCCAGATGAGTCCTGACACTGGTTTTACACTTCAGAAATTCTCAAGGATGAGTGCGACCAATACTGTAATGATCCAAGTGTGATCTTTTGTACAGGTTAACCCAAACATTATTCTTTATTTTAGTAACTGTAACATGGCACAATGTCTGCTGCAGACTAGACTTCTACTGCATTTGTAAAATGCTTGTCTTGAGAAAGGGTTTTTTGAATATTCACTAAAGCTGTGATCACAAGGAATATAAAGAAAAGAAAGTGAAGGGAAGCTCCAAGGAATTTAGCAGCTAAAATCTGCATCTCTAGGGAATATATGCAAAGTTTGTTGAAAAGACTGCCATAAGAATGACAAAACCCAAACTTCTGCACAAGCTACACCCCCATCTGTCAAATTTAATTTATCTGTTGTGAAAACAAAGTTTCTCAGCAGGATTTTTTTCCAAAACAAAAATGCTGAGAATTGTTTTCAGCAAAGAAATATTTTTTTTTTCTAGCTATTCAGAAGCTGTCGAGCCATTTTCTGAAGTTATTCTGATCGTAAAATGAAACTAAATCTTCATTAAGACCGTGACATGGACAATTCTAGGACTAATCATTTAGTTTTCGTAAGGTTGACATAGTGAAAACAGACTTATAACAAGGAATTTGTTGATTTTCAATCAACATTATCATCATCATCTTCATGACAATTTTCATGGTATAAAATTATTACAAATCACCTCCAGTGAGCACTGACCATTTTTTAGCAGAAGTGTAGTAGACCCACTATGGATTAGTATGATACCTTTTCTTTTTAAAGGTAGAAGATTTGTGAAATGCATAATTTGTTGGTTTACCTACAAAGGGACTATGTAAAAATAGCCAGTAGAAGAGGCTTTTTTTTTTTTGATTTCTTGTACTTTGACTTACTTTGACAGTCATGATGATGTAAAGAATCAATTTTCTTGAACACTGTTTTTCCATGACATTTCACATACATTTATTAATTTACAAATGCAAAATAAGACAAGGTTTTATTTCTACCGCATCTCATTCTATTTAGAAGGCGACATACAATCTCTAGTATCAGAGGAGGAAAATAATGAGAAAAAAGTTAAATTACTTCAGAATAACTATTCATGAGCAGCCTTAATTTTAAATGAAAAAAACTAACTCAAACCTTGGATCATGCTATATATAAAAGAATTTTTAAAAAAGAAAACAAACAAAAAAACCCTTTTCATTTTGTTTAATATTTTTCTTTGATCTTCCTTTTGAAAGGCAAAGGAATTTTTAATGCAGGCATTATTGTTCCCATTACCCACAGTTCTCTAGTGACTCTCTTCTCATGGGTTTCTAAAAATGCATTGATATATTTCTCACAAGTTTCAAGACTAGAAGAGTAAAAATTAGTAACATTCTGATCATTTTGTGAAATACTAAGTTTTGGAGTGCCTTTTTCTTTGGTCTTTCCCTAAAAACAAGGGAGGTAATAGTAGTTACAATGAGTCTCATATGAAACATGACTCTTCCAACTATATGTAGATGAATTGCGATTTTAATTTTAATACTATTTCTCCAGTATTTACTTAAGAAGAGCTAAAAGAAGAGCTAAATCAAGGACGTGTATTTGTACTAACCACTTAAGTAGTATAAGTAGTATCTCTTACTGTTTAGGTATAACTTAATCCCCAGAATATGATCATCAGGATGATGAAAATAATTAACCTCAGGGTCTTAAAAATCATCTGGCCCTATAAAGACAAAGATCCTGTCTCTCTGAGCACTGCATATGGATAAACCCCATTAAATAAGTAAGACTGTAGAATTGAGTGCATCATCTTTTTTTAATGTAAAGAACCAAACCAATCATGGAAGGATAAATGGCAGCAATGCTGGTGTTTTACAGGGCTAATTATTTGCTTTTTAAAGTGTTTCTCTGCAGGACTTTAGAAGGGAAAAGGTGATTACTCTGAATGTTTGCTCTGATAAAATATGTATATTGCTAACTCTGAAGATGATGCATAGGAGTGCCTTTTCCAGTTTGTAGCACAAGCTGTTCAGGTGTCAGTAGTTATCAAGGTTGTCAGTCCTGTGTTGATTTGAAGAGCTGCAGGATCTTGGTAAGTTTGTCAAAAGTCTGTCATGCTTCAGTCAGGGTTTTAAATTCTGCATAACAAAACTACTTATTGTGATTATCCTTGTCTAATGCATTCTTCACATCGGCAAAAAGCCATGAGACTTGGTAAAAGTGGCTGCGCCAGTTTTAAAGCTATCCCCATGGACTGTCTTAAATAAACTGAGAGAAGCTCACTTGAACTTCTAGACTTGTGTCTCCTTCCTTTCTTTGCTGTGTTCAAAACAAAACATCTCATTACCTCTTTATTTCGCCAACTGTGCAATGAGGAAGTCTTACCAAGTTATCTGTTTAGTTGAGATGATTGCCAGATAGTGTGTTTGGAGGAGAGTTTAAAATCTTGGAGCTAAGCAGCTTCTTTATTCTCTTCAACGTTCTTGGTTTTTTTTAGCTTTAGTTGGATATGTTGAAAGACATTCAAGACTAAGCAATCACAAGTTGTACTGTATGACATCAAAAGAATACAGTAATTTCACGACTATAAGGTGCACCCTTTTGACTAAAATTTTCCCCCAAATCCGGTGCACCTTATGTAATGGACTCATTTGTGAAATTTTCCGATGCGGAAGTGGGAGCTGCGAGCAGGGGTGGCGCCGTGGGAGCGCTGAGCCACGCAGGGAGGCAGGGAGCCAGAGGCCCTAGCCCATCAGGGGCAGGGTGGGGAGACAGGGGCAGGGCAAAGAGGCAGGGGAGGGCGGGGAGGCAGGAAGATGGCCGCCCCAGCCCAGCAGGAGCAGGGAGGGAAGACAGGGAGACAGTGGCCCCAGCCCAGCAGGAGCAGGGGGATGAGGCAGGGCCAGCGCATGGGGAGGGAGGCGGGCAGCCCCGGCCGCTGC
The DNA here is from genome assembly GCA_013186435.1 of Turdus rufiventris. NCBI lineage: Eukaryota > Metazoa > Chordata > Aves > Passeriformes > Turdidae > Turdus > Turdus rufiventris. The sequence continues at coordinate 10,269,770 of PYHW01010620.1, read as the reverse complement.
GCGGGGAGGTAGGGAGGGAAGGAGGGAGCCGGTGGCCACCCTGAGCCAACTCAGAAGTGTGAACTGCAGCCGTGCCAGAGCAGCCCTAAGCCACCCAGACCGTGGGCAGTCCCTGTTACTAATTTGTTGCTTTGTTGTGCACTGCGCGGCTCCTCGTGGCAAAAAAAAAAAAAAAAAAGTGTACCTTATATTCCAGTGCGCCTTATATGATCTACAAAGTTGCAAAATTTGCCGACTCTTGCGGGGTGCGCCTTATAGTCCGGTGCGCCTTATGGTCATGAAATTACTGTAAATGTTTATTCATAAATATTTTTATATGGAAATGAATAAAATATGTCATTTCCATGTCACTTAACTACATTTTTTTAAGTTTTTGAAAGTCTTCACCAGTACTAGGTTTTTAGGTTTGTTGTAATAGGATTGTATTTCCTGGTATACAAGATTTTACCAGTCACAGTTTACCTGTTCTTTTGTTTCCTTCTGCATATCTCTGAATGCTTCTAGAGCATTATTTTATACATGAACCTTTATTTCTCATATCATAGTTCTGACCTGAGACAATACTGTGATATAGAAACTGTATTTGTTTAGCAGCTCTGTCGGTATATGTGATGCATTTCTTGGCAGAGGGCGGGAGCACCTGCAACAATCAGACAGCACTTTTGAAATAGCAGTATTTTTATGCCTTTTAAGAAGAAAAACGTATTTTAAAATGTTCCACATTTATTTTCCTAAAGGTCTTGCTAGTCTGTAATTTCTTGGTGAAAAGACCTGCTTTCCGTTAACCCTGCAGTAAATTGTCTCTCTTCCCTTGCTCTTCTCCCTGATTCTAGTTCCCTACTGTGTCTAGAGAGTGTTACTTTGTAAATCTCTGCATTCTTTTGATGTCTGTTGGGCTTAACTGTCACTTAAAAAGCAGTTTATTTCTTTACAGAATTATTTCTTAGCTCTCCTTTAGAATTTGTAGGGAACTGACTTATCCTGAACACTTCATTTCTTTGTACCAGACCCTGAACCAGACATATCTATCTATCTATCTATCTATCTATCTATCTATCTATCTATCTATCTATCTATCTTTAGTAATACTAATTACATATATATATAAGTGTATATATGCGTGTGTGTATATATATATATGTATATATATGTATATATATATATAATCATTTATACACCTGTATAGCGTTACCTAGTGCATGGTCAAGCAATTCTATAGTTCTTGTTCTTAACTTTTGAACATATTTAGGCTAAAATTACGTTATTAGCTGTCAACTTTGAAGGTCTGAGCTCATTCTGAATCTTGACAGAATGCTTTGAGCAAAATCATTTCAGTTTCTAAGGCGAACTGAAGTACTGCCATGCAGAAACTAGAAAGACATACAGTAATTTCATGACTATAAGTCACACCCTTTTGACTAAAATTTTTCCCCGAACCCAGAAATGCACCTTATAGTCCGGTGCGCCTTATATGATCTACAAAGTTCAGAAATTTGCCTAGCCGGAAGTGCAAGCCGTGAGCCAAGCCACGAGGTGGAGGGGGGACCATGCAGTCTCCAGCCAGCAGGGGCCGCACAGGGTGGGAGGAAGTGGGCGGCCCCGCCCCGTGCTTCCCTGAGCCACGGGTGGCCCCGAGCCACCTTGAACCGCAGCAACCCCGAGGTGTGAGCTGTGGCCACCCTGAACCACGGCCGCCCCGAGCCCCGCCTCGCCAGCTGGGGGTGGGCGGGAGTGCTGAGGCCCTGCGCACGGGGAGGACATTTGGGGCTGCGTTTAAAGGCTACACCGATCTTTGAAAAATGTTTGCAAATTGAGCCCATGCCAGTAATTCGTTGCTTTGTTGCGCGCTGCGTGGCTCCTCACTGCAAAAAAAAATGCGCCCTATAGTCGGTGTGCCTTATATGATCTACAAAGTGGCAAAATTTGCCGACTCCTGGGGGGTCCACCTTATAGTCCAGTGTGCCTTATGGTCGTGAAATTACTGTAGTCATTATTCTTTGTTATGTACTGATACCCTGACCTTTATTAAATCATAGATTAAATTCTCACTTTACATAAATAAACACCATTCTGTTTATTTCAGCCTGTTCATATGGATTAATTCCAACTGCGGTTCTGTTCCAGTAAATTCCTCTTTGGCTTGCAAGTGTGGAATATTGAACCATTATAACATACACAATGGCTAGGTATTGTTCCAGAGGCTCAGAATCTTTAGAGTGATGAAAGAGAAGCTATTCCCTAAAGGATGTTATTAAACTGTTTCTGTAACTTCAGTATATGAGACAAAAAATAGCTACATCATTATTGGCTAATTATGGGCATTGCAAAGATCACTAAATACAATGATTCTGCTACTTTATTTGTACCTTGCTGCTTTCCCAACAACAATGATTCTTTTGACAGGGTTAATAAAGTTTATTAGGGACAGCAATTTCCTTTTCTCTAAATTAAGTAAAAGCCATTTTTAGCTGCTATCTTGGTACCTTTTTAATCTGCCACATATTAAGATGTTTTCCTGTCTCTCAATGATGGCGTTCAAAGACTCTGTAAGTGCCATCTTAACCATATTAAGGGGAATTAACAGTTTGATATTTTCTGAATATTCCACAAAAGTAATCACTAGTGAAATACATAGCACCCTAGTATCCAGGATTTACAATTTGCCACTGTGATAAAATGTCCTGATATTATTCATTGGGATTTTACTTAACACAAATAAAATTAAGATGAAAGGTGTTTATTAATGTACAAAATCCAAAGTGAACTAAGCACATTTTAATAAAGGAGATAAATCCATAGTTAATTCACTTATACCAAAAGCAAAGACCTGTTGTGGCCTTTTGCTCCTTCCTTCATGCAACAGATAATTAATGTAATTAAGAATTATTAGAACAATTATTTTAGCTTCTAATTTTTTGGAAGGAAGACTGAAATTCCAATTTTCGTCTTGAAATAGAGTGTTGATTGTTCAGTGCTCTCCTCTTATATTCTGTATATAATATTCTGTAAAGTTAAATTACAAGCTAAGCTATAATCCCTGATTTTTCATGTTAACATTTTACACACAAGAATTGATTTAACTGATTTAAAAGAAATAACATATCAGAAGAACATTGCTCGCAATTTTCCTCTCTTGTATCTCTCTGGAGTTTTTGTTTTGTTTTGTTTGCTAGTGGGTTTTTTTTTTTTGTCTGTGAATATACATAGTCAGGTGAATAAAATGTCTATGTCACATCTTTGCTTTACCCGTACCCAGTAGATTGTGCTTGAAAATATCTGCCTTTCTTGAATTCCTTACACATTGTCAAGATAAGAAGTAACATCTCCTTTCCCTTCTACTCTGCTCATGATGTCTAACACCTCCAATTAAATCAAAGACTACAAACCCAGGAGTTTAACATTATTCTGTTTTCTCTTCTTCATCAGAAGATAGTTTTAGAAATTGCTAATTAGAAAATATTTCCAAAAATGACACATCAAGTGGAATCTGGGTCTATAAAGGGGTCTACTGTTTTAGGGTATGTATTTGGCTTCCCCTTGCTGGATTTCTCGTTTCCAGTTACTCAGCACCATAGATGGGGAATATTTCATTGGCGTGAGTTACTCAACATCTTTAGATTAGGTTATTACTATCAAATTCTCCAAAATGCATAGAGTTAAGAATTCTAAAGGCTGGCAATGAGATGTCTGATGTATAATCTAAGAAAAAGTCTAATTTGGGCACTGTAAATCATGAGATTTGCAAACAGGCTAAAACCCAGACCGTCTCTCATGAAAGACAGTCAGTCCTGTGTTGATGCCACTGATCTTTTCAGAGGCGTCCATTGATATTATAGCTGGGTAATGTGATGGTTGGCTCTCGCAGTTGAGGGATGAATATTATGGGTACATTAAGAGAAGTTTTTTTGATGTGTAGTGATGTTATTGGGATTTGTTCTCCCCACAGTCCCCTTTCCCCTCCCCCTTGTATGGGTACTGCACAACCTTAGCAGCTGGGACATGTGAGGAAAGGGGAGCATGTGCCTGTCCCTCTGGCATGGGTCATCCAGGAGGAGCCAGGCCTGTTACTGGGACAGCACCTGCCCTCCAAGCAAGGTGATCTCCTCCAAGAGAGAGATCTCCACCAGCGGACTGCGAAGGAGAGTCGGCAGACAGATTTTGGGAGCACCAGACTTGGCTGGTGCAATCCCAGGGGTATAAAAGGGGGAGCAGCCATTCCATAGACAAGCTCCCAGCACCATGCCTTTTTCCTTATTCAGTCCTTTGTTGCATTTTGTTAATGTTTAATAAACCTTTGAAATTTTAAAAATGAGACTCATGTCTCACATTATGAAGCAAGGATATCTGCTGTCATATTTTTTTTTATGTATTTAATGAATGAAACTTGAAAGCAGATTTAACAAAACTATATTTTTCTTTAATTTTTTTTCTAAAATAAAGGCTGAAATGTCTTCTGAACAACAAATGGGGGAAAAAGATAAATCACTTTTTGCCCTAATTATTTCTGTTTTCATTTTTCATCTTCATTATTGGAAGAAACAAAGAACTACAGGTTTCCAGTATTTTAATTGCTGTTTATTAACTAGTACATCTAGCAGGAAGATTACAGGATTCTGTAGTCATTCCTGTAAATTTGTGATTGCGAATCAAATGCAATATCCACTCTTGCAAATGATTCAAAACAACTAGTGACCAGCTTTTAATGGCCAAGTGGTGGTTGCATTGCAAGACAGATTCTAAAAACTAATTTTATACCTATTAATACTATTAAACTTGAACAGCTACAGAATATTTAAGTTAGGTCATCTTTGATTCCAGTTCAAATATTTTATTTACTGCATATTCTTACTTTGTTTTAATAGTCAGAATGTATAAATTTTTTTATATATTGCTTTCTCTTGCCATGCACCATGTAAATGGTGCTTTGATAAAAACAAAGTACTTAGTAAATGAATTCATTGGTGAAAAGAAGAAAAGCCATGGAGGTGACTCTGAAGTCTCCTGCAGTTCATAGTAATTACTGTAACCTAAAGTCCTGCATGTGTAAGGGCATAGGCACTTCTGCTGAGTATTCCATGCTAATTAATTGGGGATAAGATCTCTGATCATATCCCTTTTCATCTTCTTGTGAGTTTGATGCATTATTAGGGGCTGTTTTAAACACTGAAAGACTCTTTGGCTCACATAACTCAAATACATTACACAGGTGCTTTAAAAGTGTTTAAAGGCTACTTACAACATAAACTGACTCATTAAGAAGTATTACAGTTTCAATGTACAATTAACATTCAAGTCAGATGTATTAAATTGTTTTTTTCACTGGCTTTTATTCTAGTCTCCTGTTATTTTCCTCGTGTTTTTCAATGCCACTAAGTAAGCAAAAATGCTGCAATAATTGGAGTTGTATTTGGGCAGCTGATGTTTAATGTCAAATTCTTCTTCGATGTCAAGTCTTAATGTTGTTTACTAGCTAGCATTGCTTTTGGAATTAATAGCTGTTTTCTTTTACATCCTGCCCTAATATTCATGAAATACAGGATCCAAATTTCCTAGAGTCATAGACTGAGTCTTCTGAAATTAAAGCTTCCAATGAAGAAGACACAAAATGCTTTGTAGATGATGGATGACACTTTTACAGTGCAGATGATTTTTCAAGGGGTGCAAAATAAGATAAAAAACTTTTAATTAATTTGTATGTTTATTTGAAATGTCCTCTTATTATCAAGTATGCATTTATTCATGTTATACAAGCTATTAGTGTTTTGAGAATTATGTCTTACCTGGAGAATGACTTCTCTTGTGTTATTTTTTTTTTTTTAATACAAAAACATTTCAGGACTGTATTTTCCTAGTAATTTATGAAGATCTCCAAAATTATGTTTTAACAAAGAACTAAACTCTAAACACAGGAAGCCTGGCAAATAAACTTTTTTTCTCCTTTGATTTGCATGGCTTAAGAATGTTAAGGATTAATCTACAATCAGACAAGATGGCAAAACTCATAAATTCTATTTTGTTAAGTCCTTTAATAGGTAGGACATATATAATATTGTGTTCTTATTGGAAAGGATTTTCCTGTGATGGAGAATAGAGTATGGTACTCCTCAGCACAAGAATGTATACAGCTTTGTTCTTTGTTAAAAATTAGAAAAGCTCATATTGTTTTTATGAAAGGAAGAAAACAGTCTCTGTTCCTTTTTTTCTCTTTACTTTTTCATGTTTACAGTGCCACTGTTGAGTAATCAAAGTCATCTGGAAGTCAGTGTTCTGACTCTGCAAAATGGTTTAGGCATTGTCATCACTGATTATTTAGTCCAAATTCCTTCTGAAATGGGCCTTGCTTGTTTTTTTACCTAAATCTTCCACTGACAGCACTGCTTAATCAAGAGAATTGCTGTTATTGAAACTTGGCTAATAAGAAGGGTCTAGTACCAGCAGTTACTTCTGTCCTGCCAATAATTGTCAATCCGTATTTGTAGCTGGACTCTCTCAATATTTTTTGATACATTTAAGTAGGTAGAAGTGAGCTGAACAGGAAAGTGCTGAAGATAACTTGTCATGCCCAGTCTAATTATACGATGTAACAGAGGGAGTGAGGTGCATGCTTCCTTCAAGGTCAGGCACTGCCAGTAACCATAGTAAATGAAAAAGAAAAAAAAAAAGAGAATATTGCAAGGAACTTTGACTTGAAATTTCAGTGTTTCTGGTGAAGGGAAAAAAACATACTTCATAATGCTTGTGTTGCAGACAAGCTCATGGTGCGACATCACTGCAGCTCTAGTACATAAGCTGTTATGTATAAACACTGAATCAGTTTACAAGATAAATGCCAGAACTGCACATCTAATTCCATACATAAAAATTAAGAAAAATAAATTGTTCAAAAGTAATAAATTCAGAAGTGACACAGTAGGAATTTCTTAATAGATTACTTGTCTCATATGTAATAATATATATGAGTATGTATAATAATTATTTTTTCAATTTTTGATGTTAGACCTGCGTAAGTGTGCTTAATTACAATTCTCTGGAAAGGAATATTGCTAGGTTATTCACAAGCAACAAGAATCAAAGAACCTAAGGTTCTCTAAAGTCTGAATATGCACTCCGTTTTATTTCATAATGGGCAGTAAAAGATGTTTTTATAGAGGTAGAATAATAGAACAAAAGCAAAAATTATTTATTCTAATTATTGCCATACAAAACTTTTACATTTGACAATCTTTTCAAAGCTTGAAATATTTTTTAAATTTAAAAGTAGAAGTGAGTCTTTAAAAGGTTGAAAAGTTGAATAGCTGAGATGCATCAAAAAGGCACTTATTTGTTCACATGCCCAAAAGAAAAATGGGCCATTGCTTTGCAATTTTTGTATATGCAGGGCAGCTTATGAAATTTCTGCAGTCAAAATGGCATTGTGTTCTGAATACTTGCTTATGTCTAAACCCACAGAAACCCGGTTTGATACCAATTTCCATGTGACAAAATAAAGATGTAAACGAGGAGAATACAAGGGGAAAAAGAAATAATTTTTGACGGCAATAATTATTATAGCAGCCTCTAATGGTCTACATATAGAGTTGTATCAGTAGTCTTGGGGAATGAAAACAAACCCCAGGCAGTTTTCATACTTGTTTCAGGAAAATGGTGCTTATCTACCCCAGAAGAAGACTATGAATATGAAATATTTAATATATTGGAAAGTGAAAAGGAATTTCATAGTATTAGGTTTTAAGGATATATTTTAAGATGTCTAGTGGAATTGCCTGATGTCTGACTACTAAGTAAAATAACCAAATGAGCTGTATTTTGTAGTAATTCAGTTTGGGGGGGTTTTTGTGCATTAGTAATAATAAATTCCTATTGATCCTACATGTTTCCAATGGCTTCAGTAATATGGGGCTTCTGTGCATGGTCTTTGACTTAATCTTATTGATCTGTATAGGATTTTAAAAAATCTGATATTTCAAGAAATTGGGAATCTGTCTTGCTTCTATAGATTTTTTTTCATGTTATTTCTCAGAGGCGTGGTATTTGCTGCAGAAAATTTGATGCAACGTGATGTTGCAGCTACAACCCCCTGAAAGCAGAGGAAAATTTAGAAAAAAAAAAAAAGGCATTAGAACAGTGTCAGGAATACTAGTTGATGGGGAAAAAGGGTGAGAATACATAACAGTGTCAGGCTGATTCCAGCAGGGTAGTTTCAAGGATGACGAGTATTTTTTAAAGAAATATGAGCAGAATCTCGCTGTCCAAGCTGTCTCTCCAGCCCTCTTCCAGTTTGCTGAAGCCTTTTTATTTGTGAAAAATTATCTAGGACTCATCCCCATGACAGAAAATTCTTTTCTGCACATGGAACTGAGGAATGTTGAAGTGGTTCTGGCAGCTACTGAGAGAATTGTGTAAGGATCCAGCTTTCAAATTAGTGCCTGGCACTCAGACTGAAAAGCAGCATAAGAAGTGCACCTCCAACAAACTGGATAGGACTGTATTACATTTTTTTCTTTCAAATATTTGAGCTCCACTACTGTCATAATTCTTAAAGTTTGTTTTAAAATGTGAGTCTGTTGTTTTGGTAGTAAAAGAATTTGGAAAAAAGCAGTCAATGAGAATTTGTTGTAGTTGGTGGCAGGGGAGGGAAGACTCATTTACTAGAAATATTGCAATGTTCCAAACTGAAAGAATGTTACTATTCTAATAGTTTATTTAGGATGACAAGGCCCTGGATCACATTTCTTAATCTTGAAATTAAGTATTCCTCTCCCTGGAGAGAGAATATTTAGCATCTGTGTCAGTGTGGCAACCTTGAACATTTGTAAGCCTGTCTTATGTCAGAAAGTGAGTGTTGTTTCTTGTTACAGACATATACCATAAGTTTCAAGAAGCAGTGTGAAGTCTCAGATCTTGATTTCTATTGATCAGCTAATGACAGAAATTATTTTATGTCTAAGCAGTCTCCACTTTTCATGTGATGTCAGATAGGTGTACTTACGTCCTTTTCCTTTTTGAACAAGCAGTCTAGACCTGATCTTGCATCTTTTCTTCAGCAATCTGTCTCTGAAGCTGTATATATAAAAGAAAAAAAACTGTCTATTTTCTAGAGAATGTTTGTTAGGACCTGTTTGGTAGTAATACTAGTGGTTTGCAGTCGATATTATTCAACATGAACTTTACCTGTATAAAGCATGTTTTCATGTGACCAGCCATTTTTTGTGCTCTCAAATTATTCTATTTGAGAATAATTCATGTGGTGCAAATATATAATCATGTAGTATATATTATTTTGTGAGATGCGAAACAACTGGTTTTTTGGGGTTTTTTGCATCTTTAGAAGACTGTTAACCAGATATCTGTCATAACTTCAGTTTTGATGAAAACACCACAAAGATTTAGTTCTCCAATTGTCTTAAAAGTCTTCATTCTTTTTTATGCAGATTTCCTTTGTTATCTAGAGAGCTCTCAGGCTGCTTCTATAGGGCAAGCAAAACACAAATTTCTGTCAGACTCACCTCTGCAAGAAATCAATCTCCTTATTTTGGGCCACAGTGCTGTCAGATATTTCTGATCCTTTTTAGAATTGTTCTATGTCTGTAGTTTAGTTCTACAGATTTTAATCATCTGATTACCTTATAGCACACTGAAATTGATTATATGAAGGTTTTTTAGGTACAGAATATCATCCAAATTATAAAAAAGGACAAAAGACAATTTTGTGTTTTAAGGACAAAAACTAATGTTGTGACCTGGTTATAACGCCTGACAAATCTTGCTGGCATCTCAAATACTAACCATCCATCATTCCCTACAATTTCTCCCCATTTATTTGTTGGTGGTACAAAATGTTCTATTCTTAATTTTTATATGCAAAATCCCAACAACTCCAACTGCGATGAATCAATCCTTTAACTCAGCCATGCAGCCAAACCACACACATAACACATTGTTGCTCTCACCAACAATCTCTAGTGAACTTTAGTCCTAACTTGCTAATTTTAGAAATACTGCTTGATGCGATGTTACCTCATTACTCAGTTACTTGGCAGTTGAAATTCTTGGGTACAAATAAAGTGTAGATACCCCCAAAGGCTGGGAAGACTTCAATTCTATCAGCAGTTCTCTTCTGTTCATCTTTTTTGGTTTGTAGTGCTTGGTTGTGTGTAATGTTTTGCACACTTAAGAATGCACGTGTCAGCAGCTTACCATGAATATGTCCAATAGCCAGAGGAATTGTGAAAAGAATACAATTTTTAAACAGCATATCTGGAGTGCTATCTTGATTTTAGAACTTGGGCCTCATCAGCAAGGTATTCCCCAGAAGACAATAAAATAAAATATGTTTTGGGAGAATCAGAGATGAGGGCAATTCTGTTCATGTCTTTAAATGAACTGATTCACAGTATGCTGTAGGATTTGGAGGGGAGGCAAAAAGGCATTCATAGTAAACAGGTCAATTGTAATGAAATGCTGAGAATTAAAATGTAGGCATGAATAAGAAGCACAGTTCTTCATCCCTCAAAATAAAAGCTGCATAATGAAATCCAATTATTTATGCTAGGAGGAGAAGATAGGATTAAATTTCTGATTGGTACCAGAAATGCAAAATCATAGTGATTAGACTAATATTCTCAATATTAAAATCTGATTGTTATTCTCTGATAACATTAGCATTCTCATATGCTTAGCAATGTTTCAGTAAGGTTAATTTTCTAGCATAAGACTACCCTATATATCAGCTCTCCAAAGCTGTAACAGATTAATTATATTTTAGTCATGCAGTACTCCATACTTGTGTGGTCTAATAAAACACATCTTCACTGCTAATCCAGACAGGTAATTAATGATAATATTGACACAAGAAAATAAATTATTCTTTGAACTGTGTACACAGAAGGGGTTGCACATGGGGGGGTGGAGGCAACAACTGCTTAATGGGCAGCTGCCACTCATGGATTGATGGAAGCAGTGATGGTGCCTCTCTCAGAGGGCAGCTCTCCACTCACAAAGTGAGAGCAAGGCTGCTGCACTCTGGATTTTAGAAATGGAAAAAAATGAGTCTTCAGCATATAGAAAGGCAATGGGGTTGTCAGCTGTCTGATGCTAAATACTGGGAGTCATGTGTTTCTTGGTGAGTTAGATCAGGGTTTGCAAAGCTGTATATTTGATGCTGTCTCCTGTCAGGAGCTAATTAATTTCTTGCTATGAGGATCTGCTATGGGGATGGATTGCCTCTGACTCTTCAGCTGTTAGTGCTTTTAAGACTGTGCTGGGATCTCTACTAAATACCTGACTTTCTTCTACCAGTAACATTGATCATTTGATTTGTCAGACTAGGCATGCTATTTTTGTAAGCCAGCTGTGCCCAAGTGGCCAAGAAGGCCAGTGACATCCTGGCCTGTATCAGCAATAGGGTGGCCAGCAGGACCAGGGTAGTGATTGTCACCCTGAACTCGCATGGTGAGGCCACACCTCAAGTCCTGTGCCCAGCTCTGGGCATCTCACCAGAGAAGGACAATGGAGATGGTGAAGGGTCTGGAGCACAAGTCCTGTGAAGAACGACTGAGGGTGCTAGGGTTGTTTAGCCTGGAAAAAAGGAAGCTCAGGGGAGACCTTTTTGCTCTCTTCAACTGCCTGAAAGGGGTCAGCATTTTTCCCCAGGTAACAAGTGGCAGGATAAGAGGAAAATGGTCTCAAATTGTGCCAGGAGAGGTTCAGACTGGATATTAGGATAAATTTCACTGAAAGGGTGGTCAAGCATCCAAACAGGCTACCCAGGGGAGTGTTTGAGCCACTGTCTTTGGAGGTATTTGAAAGATGTGTAAATATTGCACTTAGGCACATCGTTTAATGGTGGCCTTGACAGTGCTGGGTTCACACTTTAACTGTGTGATCTTGGTGGTTTTTTTCCAACTTAAACAGTTCTGTGTTTCTATCATTCTTATTATTCTCATGTTGCCTTTTTGTCTTATCCGTAAACTGCATTATTGTGTATTTTGTGTGGCTGTGACTAATGCTTGTTGGTGCTTCTAGATCTGACTCTCAGTGAAACTCTACCTATAGATTCATGTTTTTTGCATGCATTTTGCTTCCTTTCTCTGCTTTTAGAACATGTTGAAGGGTAGAAATGTATAACCAGGCTGATATTTAGAAAAGTAAGTGTAATCTCTGCTTCACTTAGCAAAGCTCTTAAACATGATGCACTCTCTTGGACAGAGTTCTCCAATCTGGCTCTAATCTATCAAAGGGCAGAAGGCCACATACCTTTATACACATTCTTTTTGAGAAATGCCACGTAAATTCCAGTATTTTGTATGAGGTCGTGAGCAGTGGAATATTGCAGTAAACAAATCTGCTTCAGGTTTTTTTTAAGAATAATTGAATTATTTATGTATTATTTGCTAGGTGACATATCATTCTCTGTCTAGCACCTCTCCAGTTTTCCTGCACAGATAATGAAAATATTTCTTCTTTCTCTGCATTTCCTAAGTATTTCAGAGTTTCAGGAAAACAAAAAGCTGGAGGACCAAGAAACTTGTAAATGAGTTTAGCTTCTCATCAGTAATGTATTCTGCAGGGTGTTAGTATTTTCTTTTCTAGTCATAAAGATTCTGTTGCTATTCCTCCACTAAAGCTGGATTTTTTTTCCTGAATTCATAGGCTTCCCTTTTTCCTTGAAGGGTTCTTTTTATTGTTTTATTGTCTAGATTTTTCTCTGTGTGTCTTCTACATTGTATTTTAAACTCCTAAAGTAAATGGTTGTCATTTTGTATTGTTTCCAACTGTTTTAAACCTTTTTGTTCTCAGGAGGAATTCACTGCCGTGCTCTGGTCTCTATGCTTTCCACAGCCAGTGTAAGACAATATTCCCAGTTGCCCCGCTTACAGGTAGTGTGAAATGAGAAACTGGCAAGTAGTGCTCTGTTGGGACACAGTTATTACACTTTGGATCCCAGATGATTAATGAGATTTGGGTCTAGAAATTAATATTATCATAATCTGATCTCTGTTGTATACTTGAGTGCGGTATACCTGTGGTTTTCAGCAGTCGTGCTCTCAGCAGCACTGGTGCAGCTAGGATGTATTTCCTCTCCCCCTGCACTGAAAATGTCAGCTTCAGACTAAGAGACTTGCTGTGTAACCAGACCTCTACAGAAGAGAGCAAAACTTGTCTGAGGAGTTAATCTCTGACTGTGTGTCCTCATTATCATCCAGAGCAGTGATTAATTTTTCTAAGAGTTTAGAGAGGGAATAATGCCAGTATGATTTCTAGTAGTTGTGTAATTAATATCGTGATGTATAACATTTTTTGACTGCATAACTTTGTACGCTCTTGTTTAAAGTTCTTGTGTAGCTGGCATTTTTTCTATGTGATTGTTTAATTTCAGCCTATTGATTTCTCTAAGAAATGTTTTCCTGTCTGAAAATCAGGAGTGGACAATGTTTATCTTCTTGTGTTAAACCCATGTTGCATAAATTTTTTTATATCTGGCTACTCTGACATTCGTAATGCTGAAATCTCTACAGGGTTTCTAAAGCTCTCATCATTTTTTTCCTCTTCTCTTTAAAGCTACCAAGAGATAAAACAGAGAATAATTGCTGTCATAATTACTGAAATTGTTTACACAGCTATACTATTTGTCAAATTTCATTCTGATTAAAAATGGTTCTTTATAGATCCAATTCACCAAGCATCAATAAAGAATAAGGACAATTAAAACTGAATTTTAATGCAAATGTGGCCTTTTCCCTGTTCTGCATGAACGCACATTTATCAGGCTCATAAACCCTCCTGTTGACAGCATACCATTGAAATAACCAAGACACAGCCCTACTGTTATTGTTTCATGAGCCTTTGATATCAAGATCCATTTCCCACCAGAAAAAGATTGCAAAAGGTCAATAACATGTCATAGAAGTCTATTCCAAAACAGCTTGGGGACATATTTGCCTAAATTTGCAAAGTCTGCAACATTGATGGGCTAGATCTGTGCAGTGATTTGTTTGAGCAAGCATATAACATAAAAGTGATCCAATCCTTTATTCACATATTTCATTATCACTGAAAAGTTATGATTATGGAATCACAAAGTGGTTGGGGTTGAAAGGGACCTCTCAAGACACCTCATTAAGTTCTGTGACTGAGCTTTAATACTTATATTACTTTTATAAATTAATTAATATCTATACCAACCCCTTAAAAAAGGACCGAATTAAAATTAAGTTTTCTGGGATTTTTTAGGACTACACTTTTAAATAAGATTCTTTGCAACCAAACAAATTTTTGCATCAACTCTACTGACTAAGAATATTAAAATATATTTTAAAATTCTGTAATGGGGAAGTGTAGTTGTTCAAATTTTAAACCACACCGTGTAGACTTATACTTAAAAGCTAAATGTTTATTTATGTACATTAGATCCCCTAAAGTGAGGCCTCTGAAAGACAAATTATGAGTTACAAAACTCATTCAATCTCAGGAAAATTCAGTCATATTCTCACAATGAGATGTACAGTAATTTCATGACCATAAGGCTCACTGGACTATAAGGCGCACCTCCGGGAGCCGGCAAATTTTGCAACTTTGTACTTTATATAAGGCGCACCGGACTATAGGGTGCACTTTTTTTTGCAGCGAGGATACACCCCCAGCTCCCCCTGCGCGGTTGCTGGCTGAGGCCTGACTGTACCCGGCAGCCACAGCAGCGTGGGCCCATCTCCACCTGGCTACCGCAGCACTGCCTTCACCCAGCAGCCATGGCCCTGCCGGCTCCCCCCATGACTCGCAGCTCACACTTCCGTGTTGGCAAATTGCCAAACTTTGTACATTCTATAAGGCGCACCGGACTATAAAGTGCACTTTCGGGTTTGGGCCAAAATTGTAGTCAAAAGGGTGCACCTTATAGTCGTGAAATTACTGTAATAATAACTTCTGTGAACTCTAAAATCATAAGTGGCATTTAATGGATTGATGTATTATATGTGTAGCAAAAATTAGACAAGTATCAGTCTTGCTGGGACCAAACAATTCTTAAATGTGCAGGGAGAGTAGAGGTTAGAATGAGCAGGACAGTTTGTGACTGAGCACCTGTTGAGCTCCCAGAACAAGGCTCCAGTTCTAGGTCAGAAACACACGCTATGCAAGTTAAGGCAGGATTGATAAGAATTTGAATGATACTTTAACCTAAGTATGGATTTATTTTTAAAAAGCTTTACTCCTTCATGAAAATTATTTCACGCTTTTTCCTTTTCTCTGTTATCAGGTAGAGGCTGGTAGTGATCAGTAGTGACCTCTTATAGTTCAGTACTAAAATACAGCAGTGATTTTAGAGATTTCATTGTCAGGAGCTTAGACTCCATCCAGCAGCCAAATTCAGAGAGGAATTAAATGGTCTCCCATACTTAGAGCTAAACCTGCTTACTACATACAACATTGGATTAGGATTTTGTAATTGTGGTTAAACTTGGTGATTAAAAGCAAGAAAAACCTGACATCATGTGCATTTTCTTACATTTAATGAACATTTCTTATTGTGTTATTTCTATACAGTTAAATGTAGGTGTGTTTTGGTTAGGAGAACAAACATCTGAGTTGGTCATACACAGATATGACGTGTGATCCTCCTAGTAATAACAATAACCATGTTAAAAAGTATTAGCCTTATTCCAGCAATGACACTGCTTAATAGATTTTCATTGCAAGCATCATCATCTTATTTTTACAGAAAATGTTGAACTATTGTCATCTAAAATTGTGTCTGTGTTGACCTGTTTGCCCACAAGATACGGGTGCTAAAGCAATAAGACTTGAGCTGTGCAACCTGTACTTATTACATGTGAGCCCCATAGTTGATTTTAGAAGGGCAGAGCTCATTCTGAATGCAGAATGCACAATTCTGAATGCATGCACAATCATGATTGTCAACATCTTTCTGCAATGATGCACTTTACAAAATCACAAGTACTAAAGACTCAGAGCTTCAAATAGTATATTAATGCACACACAGAAGCCAGAGAAGGAGAAAACACTGTGTCCCTAAATTTTTCCTGGTAAAATAAAAGCTATCTTTTTCAGTTGTTTCATGAAGTAGTTATTGCTTCTGTTACAGTGAATGAGAATGTATCTACATTTGGGAATTACAGACATGGACCCATTTAATTTTTTCAATACCTAAACAACAAAATTATTTCCTTACTTTTAGAGAGAACTTGTACAATTTCCCTTCACTTTTGACAGTTTTTTTTTCATTAAGAATGGAAATTCCTCACATCAACTTTCTATTTTGTTCCTCTTTTGCTTTTTAAACCTGTGTTTAGGGTTAACGGGACTAAATTCTACTGCTGAGAAAATATGATGGAGGATAAAGGGATCATTTGATCTCACAAGATGAAAAGCATTTGTGAGTTCAGAAGTCTTCTATGTGTTTTGAACACCAAAATGTCATCCTATTACAACATGACATATAATTTAGCCTATTGGGAAGAAAAATCTGTAACTTTGTTACATAGCTATCGGAGCAGTGGATTTTTTCAATAGATTCCAGTGGATTTGAATGGGACTTCTGTAATGAATCCACCTCTGTTAGGTATGGTAACATTAAAAAAACCCCAAGCATTAAGGTCAGGGGCCAGTTTTACTTTTTACATCCAAAACCCCTCCAAAAAACCCACAATATAAAGATACACAAGTAAAGTGATGTGGGAAGAAGGTTGTTATGTTTTTATCAGTAGATATGCAGACAATAAAAATATGTGACAGTTAAAAAAACAGCATCAGGAAAAAATTCACACGGTTAACTTCAGTTAGGTTTCATGGAGGCCATGGAGGCTGAAAGCCAGGGCAGGCTATATAAGGGCTGGGTGTGCTGCTTGGTAGTGGTAAAGGGATCATTATTGGCAGGTTAGAATATTTTATGGAGACAGCCTGTGATATCCTGATGAGGACATGTAAACTCTTCATGTTAGTTTCATACTATTTCATACTAACTTTCACTGATGATGTGTGGCATAATTTGCTTGATGCTTTTTTTTATAGGCTTTCATAAAGATTCCAAATGGAATTGCTAATGCAACTTTGTTGTTCCGTAATATAAATGAAAACACTAGTTATATAAATACTGCCCGTTGTAGTTATTGTTCCCAGAGTCTTATTCATTTGCATCCTCCTGACTCCCAGTTACTAAACGAATAGATTTGCTACCAGGGGACACTAATTAGGGGTGGCACTACTTTAGTGCTGTACACATTCCTATTCAGTCATCTTTATTGTAACTTGATTACTTTTCATTTGATTCTAAAAACTGCGTTATAGCAAATTACCGTAGCTTAGCTTCTAACATAGTTTTCTCAAAAATTAAAATACTTGTTATCGGTATGCTTGGGTTAATTTAAATCCTTAATCATGCTGGATTTCATTATTCTCAGAAGGAATGCTTCAGGAATCACTAACAGCCCAGGACTGCTAGGCTGTCATCATTAAATAGGAGTTACCCGTGCTTAGAATAATATAGAAATAACTGCATTATCATGTTGGGGGAACCTGATGTTGGTTTTTTTTAATTACGGAAAATATTTTTAAATGGATTTTACTTAGTTTGCAAGTTTCTCCTTAGTTGCTTACCTGGCATAGGAATAATCGCTGTAATGTGTAATGATTTGATTATTTATACACCTTAATTTGATCAACTCTAAGCTGGACACAGCATTGATTTTTACTTATTGTACTGATAGCAAAGATAGAGGCATATAACACTTTCCAGTGAATGCATTCCATATCTGTTGAAGTTTTTTACACCTAATAAAATCTTTAGCAGGTGGAATTTTACTTCAGGCTGTGACAGTAACTTAGTTGCTAACAGGAGTGTTACCGACCAGCCCAGAGTGCTCAGGTGGATGTCCCCGTGCTGCTGCACAGCGCAAACCAATGGGACCTTGCTGAACCCCACTGCCTTTCACACTCAATTTCAGCCAGGTCCACTTGGAGCATTTTAGGGCAGATTAATATTGCTTGCATAGTGATTGGTTCTACAGGTGGTTTATCCTGTGCACAACTTGACAGCTAAGTCATTTTCTCTAAGGTAAATTATAGTTCTGAGCTCTTTGCCTGGATCATTGTCTAGCCATCTTTATGTTCTTTTTCACAGTGTCCTGACACAGGCAAGCACCCTACCCCTGTTATAAGCATGGTGAACATACTCCTGAAATGTAGTGAAATCTAACTTTAATTCAGTATTAAATTTTTTCAGACCATAGTGGTTAGTTTTATCTGCCCTGGCTCTATACATTTTTCTCCTATATTTAGACTACAAACCTTTCTATTCAATGCAGGTAGAAAATTTGGCAGTTTGCAGAGTAATGCAAAATGCCATACTCATCTGCTAATCACAGAAAAATATGAGCCACAACTCACCAAATATCAACTCATTTTCTACATTTTAGTGCTGTGGAAGCCTCTTCAATACTGTCTAAAATGAAGCAGGCATGCACTTTTAAAGAAAAAGCTCCCTGTCATCCCATTTGACCATGGTTTGGCTCACTTAATGAACTGTTCCTGCTCTGAATCATTTTACATTTTCAACCTGGCTCTCTGCAAAGCCATCACAGACTCAAAGAATCATGGAGGTTGGGAGGGACCTCTGGAGATCATCTTGTCCAAAATGAGGCAGGTACAACTAAGATAAGTTGCCCAAGACTGTCAGACAGTTTTGAAATAGCTCCAAAGCTGGTGACTCCAAATAGCTAAACATTGTGGAGTAAAACTGGAGAACAGAAGGTGGCAAAATAGAAATATATAAAGGAAAATGTTTCAATAAGTAGCCAGTTCTATGGCAAAAGTAGTCTTGTAATTATGAAGTGAAATTGGAGCCCTACATTTATGTCATTAATGAAGATTCTAATTAACACTGGTCCCAGTTTGCACCTGGAGAGACATCCCTTATCACTGGTGTCCATTGTGACTCTGTTGAGCACTACTCTATGGATGCAACTGTCCAACCAACTCCTTATTCACCTAACAGCCCACCCATCAAATTCTTCTCTCTCAGATTTAACCATCCGGGCTGTCTCAAATCAACTCATCTTCAAGATGAGCAAAATTATTTTTCAGATCATAGTCAGCTATAATGGATTATTTGATAATGTTTTATGCATCATTTCAACAATTCTTTTTCTCTGTCATAACAGTTTTCAGACACCTGATGTCTGATTAGAAGAATTATAATTTTATTTTTCCTTACAGTAAAATTAAAAATAATTTTTTACTATTCACAATTTTTATAAATTCTGTGTGTTTGAGCAATAGTTTTCAGACATTCTGGTCATGAAGTGGTTATGAATTTCAATTCAGACTAGTTAGCTTTTGTATTTGAAAGACGTATGTGGTAAAGAATTCAGCTATTTTGTAGACAAAATTTTAATATGTTTCAGTTTATTTTTGAAAGATGGATAAGAACATCCTCTGATGCTCTAATTTATATTCTGATTTTAGCAGAGGGAGGCTAAGGAGTAGAACAATGACTATTCTCTTAAGTGTTTAGCAAAGCAATCTCCTTCACCTGTAATACGGGATTATGTGCTATACATATATAGGCATTAAGGCCCTTGCCAGAAGCAATGGGGAACTAAGAAGGAAATTCATACCCAGACATCAGAAGCTTTTGGTTAATGGGGCTCTGAACAAAGATCATCTCTCACTTTTCTTTAAGCTTTGACGCAGTCATAGTGTTCTTGAGGTTTTCTTTCATACTACTTTTCATGTCTTCAATTTAGATAAAGGCATAATTTGGAAAGAAATAATTTGAAAGTAATTTTCTTTTAGCAATATTATTGTCACTCATTTTTATGTACTCTTTGTAGTTTTCTGTCCTCTGTTAATGATTTTTTTTCACAAAACCAGTAAAGCATGCAGTAAATCTTTAATTGTTCTCTCTTCTTTTTCTCATTTTTTTGTGAAAAATCACAGAATTTTAGAGTTCTCTGTTTTATTGTTTTTTCATTCTTCTGCTTGCTATCTAAAACATGATGGATCTTTCTCCACAATGGGTTTTCAGTACCTATTGAATTGAGTCTTCCATTTTTTTATGTTCATGGCATCATCTTTCTGCCAGATGTGATACAATTCTTAGGAGCAGATATGCTCATAGATGCCTGAATCAGAAAATTATGCTGTATGTATGACCAATGTATTCAGTGGTAAAAGAAATGCTCTCTATATATTCTAATAGCAGAATCACCTCCAACTTCTGTCCCAAATGCTGCCTTTTCCTTGAATATATACCTTTTTTTTTTTTTTTTCAAGAGGGAAAATGCAGTATGTGTGGTGACTAATGGGACAGTTTAAGTAATTTCTGTGATGTCATGGTATTCATCCCTTGATGCCAAAGGGCGATGCTTCCTCTTCCTTCTTCAAATTTCTTCTGTAAGATAGCAGTATGTTTAAGCACTGATGCCCCAAGGTGGAACTTCCATCTCCTATCACTGTTTCTGTTGGGTGGAAATTGAGTAGGTAGGTTTGGTTTGACCCATCTATGTCAACAAATGATGTTCTAATCCTCTTAATCAGAGATCTGCAAAACATTGGGTAAA
>PYHW01010620.1:10232694-10249143 GCA_013186435.1 Turdus rufiventris | reverse complement strand
TGAAGAATGAGAACTGAATAGGATTCAGATTTCACTTTGCGTTCATTTGTTTGAACAAAAGTATGTACAAAAGTTGATGTACACTATTTCTAAAAAGTATGTTGAGATGATAGTCTGCAGTGGTCATTCAATATAAAGCTGCTTACATGTTTCAGGGAAGTTTATCAAAGTAACTTTAGCTGCCCCTTTACTTCGTATCTGAATGAAAGAATCTTCAGTATAGATTTTAAATGATATATTGCACTGAGACAAAAATCTATGATCTGGTCCTCTGAGGGGTACTGTGTCAAATTCTTTTAATCTTAAGCAGTAGTCTTAAAATAACCATATGGGCTACAATTCTGAGTAAAATGGGGGAAGCATTGTCAGCATTGTAAACTTAATAAGGTGGGTGATGTAGATCAATTTGTTCTGTCCTTGACTTTCTGCTTCTATTAGAATTCTGGAAGATCATTAGTCACCTCTGGGATGTATTTGATTAATAGGCTTGGTTAAACAAAAGAGGTGAGGTCAAGCGTGATCTGAAATTATGAAAAATGTGTATCCCAGTGGGCTTTCCACTTTCCAAATTACAAATGAGGGAAAGTGCCTTTTCTCTTTTGATTTTGATTTATTTAATTGGCTTTTATCATAATGATAGCCTGCAAGAGCTTAGTCTTGCCTGTTTAACGCTACACTGCGCTCTTTAAAAGTAGTATGTTAAAGTTTGTACCATTAGTATCCAGGTTAAGGAATCATAAACTTAAATGACAGTTCTAAGAATTTAGTGTACAACACAGATTCTTTAACCTAGAATATGGCAGGAAAGTGCACATCTTTCTGATGGTCTTTTTTTCCTCTGAAGATGATGGTGTAGACTTTGTTTTGTGTTTTTTAGACTTTATTTTGTATATGCATAATTTCAGGCAGAAAATAATCCAGTTGATTCACATTCCATTATCAATGTGCATGCTTTTGTTGTGCGCCAGAGAAGAAGCTATTGGCTGGTTTTTACAAATGGTGATGTGATGGTGGTTTACAAAGAGTGGAAATAAAAACATATTTTAGCTGTTAACAATCTCCATGTTTTTCTACTCCCCTTGCTCTTCTTTTTCAAAGTTTATCAAACAGCTCATTCATTTCAAGCAATGATGCAAAGCAGAAATTACATAGACATGTGTAACAATATAGGTTGCTTATCAGTGGCTCTTTTTTTTGTGTTGCTCTTATTTTCTTCTTCAGGTCCATTGGTTTGTGCAGATCAAGTACGTTTTACAGCTTAAAGATACTGTTTCTGTCTACTTAGTTCCCATGAAATGAAAGCAATGAGTTTCATTGTCTTTATTTCTGTGCAATTCACAATTAGTTTTATGATCTATATAGAGCATGTCTGTGGCTCATAAATCCAATCCATAACTCTCACTTTTCTGATGGTGGCAGTGAGTCCCTGGAGATAGAATATGACTTAATTTTCTTATTAAGACTTCCTTTTCATCTTCTAAATTACTGCTGTCCTAAAAAAAAGCTGCCAACACATGTAGCAGGTTTGCAGTAGCCAGATCTTAATCTGGAACTTTTGTATCATTCTCTTTAATTAATAACAAGTCATTTTCTGCTTATTAGGCTCCAAAGGCAGGTTTTTGTCTTGTAAAAGCCCTAGTTTTGCCTTTTTAATGCAAGTTTTGTTTACATAATTTTGAGTTACATCAAACGCTTTACCTGTAAAGCTTAACTTGGTTTTCATCTTTTCAGAGCTTGTATTACTCAGTCAGCATGTGCTTGTTTGTATCTTAAAAGATCTGTACTAAATTCTTCAATAAAAATAACTTATTACTGAGTTAATTTTTCTGCATTTGTCTTGGTTGCCCCAAACAAATTAGTTTATTTTTCATTAACAAATGAAATTCAGTGTAATTATATACGTTTACCACAACTGTTTCCATTATTGATAGACTTCACAAAATCTTCCATTTCCAACTCCAGCTGCTGCTTATGAAACAAAAGCAGCAATATATTTTCTCTTAAACACATTCACATCAGTGAAGAAGTTGTGCAAGAAACTATTTGAAGCTGAGTGTAGGGATTTTGTTCAGTCAATGCAGGATTTCCCAGAGTTGTTCAGTTATTATGGACATATTGACAAAGACTATGGACGTATTATGGACACTGACATGTGCAGACATTGAGTTATTGTGCAGTCAGATTTACAAAAACAGAATGTAGATTGAGTGCCTCCAAAGGGAAAACCCTAAATATAATCATGAGCAGCCATCAGGTCTTAATCAAATGGATTTGAGAAATCTTTATTTTTCAGCTGAATTGTATTACTGACTTACATTTAGAAACTAATAATTTAGTATCCAAATTACTATAAACTTAAGTCACCATGACTTCTAGTATTTTTCTTGGAATGCAGGGAGAATCAGATGGGGCAAAGGGCATTTTCCTACTGCCACCTCAGAGAAAAGAGCATTTAAATTTATTTCTGGGAGAATAATGTTACAGAAGAAATTATGGGTTTTTCATTGACACTTTTTAAAAAGATGTTTTTCAAATATATATAATACTGGTTTTCAGACTTTTGCTGCAGCAGATGGGTGATGATGGTTCATTGCCCCAAGTATTGCCCAAACTCCTCTTACAGATTCTTCTGGGATTCTTCATGGCTAACCATTGACTTTATCATCAACAAACTAATGTCACCATGCATTTTACCCTTGGTTTTCAGGTTATTTTTTAACATATGGAATGGTATAGGTTCTAGGATTCACAAATTAGAAAACTTCACTGGCAATCTCCTGTAAGAAATAAGGTTGTTTTTTCTCCTCAACATGATGTATCTCAGTCACAGCATATTTATACATGTCAGGTTTTTCGTATTAGATTGTGGCTTACTAAATTCCTCAAAAACAATGTGGAAGTACAAGTGAACTATATTAGCTCAGTGCAAAGAAGTCTGAAATTCTGGCAGGGCAGGATTTCCTTTTGCTGGAGTCATGCTTACTTTTTCTGTAATTATCCTGGTGAAGTGTCCTTCAGCTATACATTCTTATAATTTGTTACTGAAGCCTGTAATTCCCAAGGTGTTCTTTGAAGTCTTCTCTGTGAATTTGTAGCTGAAAAAGAGAGTCTGAAGATGGACAGAGTTTTAAAGCCTTTCTTTTCCACGAGGTAGGCAGCTTTCATAGCTTTCCTTACAAGCAGAACTAATACAAGCAGAACTTGTGCTGGTCTGAGGCTTTAGTGGGGCAAAAAATAGGTCTTTTCAATAAAACAAAACTGAATAAATCCTTGAACACCTCCTTTTATGATGACCTATGTGCAAGCATTTATTAGCCTTGCTGCAGACTCTATAGGTAATTGTATACACACACACTCATATATAAAGGTATACATATATATTACATAATTGTATGTGGAGTATAAGTGTGTATTATATTATATAGTGTATAACCAAACCTACATAAAAGGATATATTTGTGGCTGTGCATTTACATTTGAATGTGCATGCTTTTTTTAAACTTATAGGACAGTAAGTTTTTCTTGCCATGTAATAGACCAAAAAAGCATTTTTTTTCATTATTCTGGGTTTTTGAATGCTGACCCATGCAAGTATAAAGGCTAAATCTGAGACCTTTTGAGACCCTGAAAATTAGGGACCACAGAAAAAAAAATCTGCCACACCAGAGAGCTAAATTTGGTTTAATGTCTTACTTGTGCCATTTCTTCCTATGTGTCTTTTCCCCTTACTGCTGATATGGAATGCACTGCCTCTGACTGTTAAATTCTTTTTATCACTTTATTGCCAAGTGAAGGTCAAGTCACAGATAGAGAATTACCATAATAACTCTTTGTAGTACCTAATTAGGAAGCACATTGCTTCTGTTATCCACACGTTCATCATCTACTTCATGCAAACTGCAACAGCTCTCTCTACTCCAGTTTTGGATGCTATATAATAATAATGTTAATCTAATATGCTGTAAAAATAAGGAAACAACTACCTACATCTATACAGACATAGATAAATATAACTTTGAAAGCCTTTAAGCAGCTTTTAATACCGCAGCACAGAGTTTCTGTTTCTTTTTTTTTCCTTAATCCCTATCTTGTAATTACAGGAAGATTTGTAGGAATTATAAAACACTTTTTTTTTTTTCTTTATTTTAAAGGAAACAGTATGGAGTAACTGCTATTGTAAGTGCTATCCATGTCAAACTGATAAAATTTGTTTTTAAAGAGATTTTAATTCATATCCCCATGCATTCTTTTTCTCATAACAATCTAGTGTCTTTGCAGACACATTTCTTTCACTTTTTACTATCCCTAGATTAACTTTGGAGAAAATATGAAATGAGAGAGGGGAAAAAAAAGGGGCAAAAATAATGGGGGCGGAGGAAAATATCATCATTGATTTCCTTTATATTTCTAAAATACCAAATTCCTTCTAGTTTTAAGGTATGCATAAAAATCTTTCTGTAATATCAAACAATGAAATTAATAGAACTAAACTGAGAAATCTCACAGTGTTCAGCTGCTGCATATAAGTTCAAACATTTGGACATACATATGAAGCCGCAGGATTTCAGGTATAGTGAAAATGCAGAGGATCATACACTTTACTTTTCTAAGCACATCTGAATTATCTGTGATTAAAAATAATAGCCATTTTAAAAATAGATTATTTGAAATTATAGAGGAGAAATAATGTCAAGGCCTGCAAGACATTCCTTTAGTCCATTTTTAGAATGATTGAGAGAGGAATTATTTCTGGCCTGAAATGTGAGATTTGATCATTATTGTTAAAATAGTTTTCACAGCTACAAATGTAGGTGGAAGTTAAAATACTGCTGGGCAGTTCTTCCAGTCTGGGAATAAACAGCTTCTCCACTGCTCTCCCTGAAGTCAACTGCTGGCTTAAAACCTCTTGTTTAGTCTGGGCTGTCCATCAGATGGTGCTTTGTTCCTAAATTGGCTCCTGACTACATTTACATGGAAAATTGTTTCCAGGTGGTTGCAGGGATAGGTGCTTTCCTTGACAGCATATATTATAAATTCAGCTAATGGGTTGCATGTGTCTCCTCTGAGCCCAAATATAAAGGCATGGTTTCCATGTAATTACGTTAAAAAATTATTTTAAGGTTATTATTCCTCTACATGAATGCAGGTACTTTTTAATGTACAAAGTCCTTGTACTACAGGTAAAGCCTGTGCAGCTTTGTGGCCATTCCACTTGTAATTTAAAACTGATAATTGAGGTGCTACAATTTAGAGTAAAAAAATTAAATTTTACACTTCAAGTGGATTGAGGTTCAATTTTAATAAGAATATAATTTTTAAGATAAAACTGCATGACATTTCTGCTGTGTAAGGTAATATGATCATATATTGTTTAAAAAATTCTGACTTGATGCTTGTGCTTAAAGATGTTTTTGTTGACTTAAATCAGTCTCCAAGAGTCTTAAAGGTGGTGCAGTCTGCAAACAAAGCAGTTAACTTTGGATGTTGTTTCTGGCCTTTTCACTTAGCCTAGAAATACAATTAGGAATTTACCCCCCTGTTAGTGTACAACTTCAATGGGAAATCATATATGTAAAAATTTTTGGTTTATATATTATTATGAAACTTTTTTAAGATCTTTAGAGAATCTTGTATACACAGAAGAAATCTATATTTTTATCCATTTGTAAAAAGAAAGGGGACAGACGCAGAAAAATGGAAAATTAAAGACAATTAGCATAGAGTCTTACTCTGTATACCATTGTTAAAAATAGAAATTTAAATTGTAGCTGTTTGTAGTTTTCTGCATAGTTAGTTTGTACTAGAGCATACCACAAATGATTACTGCTCTTCTTAAGCTCAGAAAATTTCTGTAGTCTGACATCATCAATTAAATCTCCCTTCATAGTAATGGTTGCTTTTAAAATTATCTGGCCATATAGGGTTATAATGTTATTAGAGCAGTAACTCAAGTAGCAATAATTTAAATATTAAAAAATATAACATTTTTAATTGAAATATTAATAATTGCAGCACTTTTAATTTTATAAGTTCTAGTGAATTTCTTGCTCTGATGTGCCTAATCTTATAAAGAAAAGACTGTTGGTTCAATTTTTTTGTTTGTTTTGTTTTGAAACCTAAATTGCTTCCTTTCCTAAATAGATTAGAATAGTGTGAAATATATTGGCAATAATATATAAAAAGAGTATGCCATATTTCTTGTACAGTTATGTCTTCAACAGTGTATTCTGTGGCACATTTATGAAGGATTCCACAATAAGAATGGAAGGTATGGACAGTGTATCTTTAGGAGAATATACTTATAGGACCTCAGTCAGTGGGTTTGAAGTTTGATTGGATTTGTATTAAAAGATGCTTACAGCTCACTCTCTTCTTTAAGATGCTGTCATGTTTCTCTGGAATTTTTCCTCCAATGCATGATGGCTGTGAAACTGAACTTGTAGTCTTGGAATAAAAAAATACATCGGATTCAGTCCTCTAAAAGTCGAAGATATTCATCGTAAAACATCAAATTACTTTCACAAGAGAATTTTTATCAAAGATGTATTAATAAGAGAGAAGTTTCAGTCATTAGAAGAGAGCTTGTTTAATAACTGCAGTTTAACATTTCTTGTGAGGTGAACCCATGACTGATATTGAGACCTCATTCCACAGGTTTTGCAGAAATACTGGCATGTTTCTGTCAGAGTAGCCATCTGGTTTAGAACTTGCACAACCTCATCATCTTAACTGTAGGTATAGTAATTATGAGTTTTTTCCTGGTTGAGTATGTGCCTATTGAGTACACATTGATAAGGAAAAGTGGGGGTTCAGAGTAAAGTTTCACAGAATAATTTTATTAAGAATGGGTGGGATGTATGCTTTTTGCAATGAAATATTCAGAATGGTTCTGAGCAGTTTCAAGCTGGCCCTGTCTTTGTGCTTTATCATGCTGATTCACCATACAGTGCTGACATTTATTTTATAAAAATGGAAAACTCTTCAATAAAGCACCTTTAGTTTATAAAACAGCAACAAGCAATGGAAAACCCCTTTTTATTCCTTTTAGCCAGTTCATTAGATTGCAACTAAACACCTTAGAGGAAATGGTGTGAATTTCCATATGCTTAATCCCCTTTTGTAATTTTACATCTGCAGTTATTAGTGAAAAAGTACAAGAATATAGTACAGCTACTAAAGATGTTGCCTATGATGTAGGGTGCACTTATCTAAGTAAGGAGCACTTAGAGTTGTTACTCCTGATTGAACCAGTTGAGAGCAGTTGGGTCGCTGAATGGCAGGTCCCCTTTTTGAACCAAGCACAAGTTGTTCTTAATGGTGCAAGAAAACTGCCTGAAGAGATCTTTTATTCTTTTTCTTTAAAATCTATCTCATTTTAGCCTGCCACTCACATGTGATTAAGTTTTGATTTATGACTTAAGACTGTACTATTATATATCATAAGAGCACATCCATATACAGCTTTCCCTGCAGCAGAATTTTTCTTCTAGAACCCCAGCATTTTCGGTTTTCCTTAATTATTAATAATTCCATTCAAAAACAATTCTCCTCTCACTTCTAGAGAATAAAAGGTGATGTTTCAAAGGGCCAATTCATTAGGTGAAAACAAATATGCCTACTTTTTTTTTTTTTTTGGTTATAGCAGNTAGAGCTGAATGCTCCTGGCTATCTCTTCCATAAAGCATTCCCTTTAGATGCCAGACTTATGAGAACCCTCCTTTGTGTGACTGAATTTGTTCTAGACTGCTGAAGGGTGAAATAGTAAATAGTGTCTAAGCCCATCAAAAATTTCAGTTTTAAATTCTGAGAATGAAGCTTCAGCTGAAATATAAAGTATGCTCAGAAATTTTACAATGCATCATAGTTCAGAATCCAGTTTTTCTCTGTCATCCTAAGAAGAAACAGCCATGATCACTATAAAAGTTTCTAAGTTTCCAAGTGTGTTTACAATTACAACCATAATTCATTCCATCAAGAGTCATAAAAAGAGACATGATTTTTATTATTATTAAGCCACAGTCAAATGCTAAGTATTGGAATCTGAGTGTACAAATTCAGTATCTAAATAAGTGGCATTTCCTAAATGATTTGTTGTAAATTATTCACTATGCTGTCAGCTATCAGTTGTTCCCTAAAACTGAGGGATTATGCCATACTTTGGTATGTCTTCCTCTATCTAATTGCATTTCTTTGCCCTTTCTTACAAAGTATTTTCATTCACCTCTCAATCTACTGGTTGGTTGCTCCAGTAGCAAGGACTGTCAATGACTGTGGTTAGTAATTATGCTGATGTGGGCAGACAATCCATCATAGTGGATTTTGCATGTGGCGCCTGATAATTAATCATGGGGCCATGGTGCAGAAACTACACAGCAGAGTAGAAATTTGTCTTTTAAAGGCCAGTTCAGGGTTGTAATATAAAGAATAATGAGCCCGTAGCTAGTAACTCCTGTTTACCAATCAATCTTCCTATTTTGTCTCTTAAATTCTTCTGTAGGATGTGATTAAATCATCCATGGAAGTGATAATAATAGTAGAAAAAATTGCACATTTAAAGATTTCACTTTTTACACTCTTGGGTGTTATTTTTTATGTTTCCATCAAGTACACAGTAAGAGGAGTTAAACACATGATAAATTAGAAACCAGATATATTAGTTTTGGCACCAGGTAAAGAGAGAGAAGTTTGTGCAAGATTGGAAGGTGTTGCTGCTATAGTTAAGACAGACATAAAGTAGCCCCCATAAGATCAGCAAAAAATCCCTGAAAATAACATGAGCATTTGTGATCTTGCTTTGGGAGTATATTTGGAGATAACTGATGGTCTACCAAGGCATCTCCACTCAGGTTCATTGAAAATGTTCTTGTTTCTAAGGATTTGGTATCTTGGCTGTAGGTCATTGTATGAAAACCATTGAAAAGCATAAAATGCTTTTAGGCTTGTTCCTTGAGCTTGCCTAGTACTGGCTATGAGTGTTCCCATAGACATTGTAGCCCAGGGTTTCCATAAGCATAGAATCCCTCAGCCACACTGTCTGCAGTTGAGGAGAGCAGGTTGCTTATCTGCAGTAATAAAGGTTTATGGATATTCAGAGAAAAAAGAAGGGGAAAAGCCAGCATTCATTTTTGGCACTTGACAGTACTATCTTACAGTTTCTCTTTGAAATTTTTATTATGTCATTATATTATATTTTGATCTATTTACATAAAAACACATCAGCATCTTAGTATTGCTTTTGGACAAAATTCAATGCATGTTCACTAGTAACACAGTATCATTTACAAGGATTTTCTACTCTGCTTCTTAGAAAATTTCTAACATAAATATTTTGTATAATGTATTTTATTGAATGCAAAGCCCTGTGTTCATCATTTCATTATTGTTTAAATCTCCCCTTTAAGTGTTAAAATACACACAATGTATATGACCCTTTCTGTCTGTTTTGAGTCACAGCTGTATTATTCTCTGTATTATTAATCTCTCTCTTTTCTGTTCCACTGAAATCTTTTATAATTTTAGGACACTACACCAGAATGTCATTTCTGGTTTGGGAAGCTTCTTTACCTTTCTGTTACAACTGTTCTCAAGCTATTTTCCTCAGAATCTAAGTGCTTGAAATCCATCTTGGTTATTAATAAGATTTCTGTAATACTGATATATTTTACATTAAATTGCAATTCTTTTGATGAACTAGAACCTTTTCAGAGATATTGTTGCCTTATGATGAGAAAATAGTGAATTTTGTCCAGTGGACTCTGTGTTTGTTTCATGGTCTGTTAAGTGTGGCAAGATCAAGCTCATCTTTGACAACTCCAAAAATTAATTGTTCTTGATTTTGCTGTTATTTAGGCACCCATGGCAAAAATAGAAGAATTATCCATGAAAATTCTTTAGCACATAAAAGGCCCTAATTAAAGATTTGTCATCAAGAGGATGAAAGATTAGAGAAAGGTGCCTGTTTTACCCTTTTACCAGAAAAGTAAGTTTCTATCATATAGCCTGAGATCTTAATCTGATCAAAAGCACTGCTCGGTCAACAGGAAGATCTGTGAAGCAACACAGAAGGAAACAGGGGGAAGTAAAATCTGGGTTTGCTCTGGAATTCATTGTAAAAACTTTTAATATTGAAAACTTCAGTGATGCACATGGTTTTGTCATCATACATAGTGAGCATCTGTACATGGAAAGATGGTTATTTTTAGTGATAAGAGCTGAGATAGGTTCTCTGTCTTTTTTTTTCCCTCTGTCCTAAACTTCACAGAAAGAACTCAAGGAAGAAAAGAAATCTCTCCCAGTAGTTTGTTATTCCATTACTTCTCAGTTGCTTTTCACAGCTTCTGAACAAACCAGTGTTTTTTACAGTTTAATGCCACTTCTGCCTAAGCTTTTATGTCACCCTGTTTCCTGACATGCTAATCTTCCTCCAGCATTGTGTTATAACATTAAATGTATTGAATGAGGATAGGAGTACAACTCACCCTGAAATTATCATAATTTTGGTATTTTTTTCTATTAAGTAATATTTTGTCTATACCTGAAGTATTATCATCATCTCCTGAAATTCCTTTCTTTTTTTTTAATACTACAACAAAAATGTTTTCAGATTTGGGTTTCATAAAATTTAAGTTTTCCTTTACAATTATAAAAACCCTGATACTCATTAAAACATTGTCAGAATTGTCATTGTACTTCTTATAACCCTGTCAAATGGCTAACCCAGTGGTCTGAGTTTACTTGCTGGCAGCCTTTAAAATAAAACAAAAAGCAAACAGTAAAAGTAAAGCAAGAGAAAGGAAAAAAAAAAAAGAAGAGGCAAAAAACAACACCTTATTTGTTTGTTCTCTTCAGTGGGAATTGCATAATATGGTTAGATTATTTTCCTGACATAAAAATGAGGTAAATAGTAAAGTAGTGCCGTCATATCTTCTGACTTCATTCTTTTTTTAAACCATGAAAAATAGTATGAAATTAAATGTGTGATAAAAATTAAAATGCTCAAGTAAAAACATCACTGACTAGCACTTAATGATGTCACAAATGGTTGTGGTCTAAGGACAGTTTTAAAAATTGCACGACCATGATGCATTTCAATTAAGGGAAAGATAGCTGTTAAATAAAGGGACTGCAAAGCAGAAATGGTCTGTGAAACTATTGTGTAAAATACTGAGATCTTACATGACTTGCAGCTACTATACTGCATGTTTTTGCATTTTCCTTTGCTTTGCCCAAAGCACCAATCCACCTCTCCATACAGTCAGTCTTTCCATTGTATCTTTGCAGAAACCTACAGCCATCTAAGAAGGAGCTTCTTTTCTCTGGTCTCATCTCTGTCTTGGCTTGTGTCTTCATTTAAGCCATTAGGACCACAGTAAGAAAAAGAATAGTGGCTCTCAAGTATTTAAAAAGAGCCGTTCTATTTGCCTTACTGTTTTAAAAGAGCAAGGAGATGGGTAAGTTTTCTAAGATGAAATACAGGAAATATATTTAGAAGTAGCAGAACTTGGCATAAGTATCAGAGGTTGTCTGGCGTATTTATAAGAGTTTTGCAGATTGATAAAACTTCTTTCCGATTCCTGTGTGTGCTGGTTACAAGCTGTTGGGCAAAAACATTAAAATAATTGCCATAGTTTGAGGGGTGCAGATGTCA
Organism: Turdus rufiventris; assembly: GCA_013186435.1. Classification (NCBI taxonomy): domain Eukaryota; kingdom Metazoa; phylum Chordata; class Aves; order Passeriformes; family Turdidae; genus Turdus; species Turdus rufiventris. The sequence continues at coordinate 10,237,496 of PYHW01010620.1, read as the reverse complement.
CCCAAGAGGATTGTTTCCTGACCCTTCATCTGGTTGCGTTGTGAAGTTACCATCATGTATTTCAGTACTTGAGCAGATGATGAGAGCTGACTCTATCACAGGCAGCCATAAAGCAACAGGACTTAAAATGTGTCAGATCGACCTGCATGAAGCTGCATTAATTGAAGTCAGTACACTCTAAACTGGCAAACAGAGTGACGCTAATTAAATGCTAAGGTTAAACATGTATGAGTCGGCATAGCCGTTATCATTAAAATATGATAAAGTCAACAGTCTCAATGTTTTGAGACTACCAAACAACAGCTTTGGCTGTTTTGGAGTTTTGTAAAAACTCCAGCAAGTTTCTGTAGGTTTGTGTATTGCAGGAGTTAAAAATGTGTATGATGACACTAAGCATAAAGATTAAAGGCAGAGAATGTGTTAGTAATGCTTTATAAATTTAGGCCCCACAAAGTTCTAAATTCTCCTAAGTCCCTGGAGTGCTGCCTATCTCTGTGATAAAAGTATTAGCACAAATGACGGATCAGTATAAAATAACCCATAAAAACAAAATTTTCAGCTGTATTTGCAATGGATAAACATGTTTCTTTGGGTGTAGCAGAAAGGTCTAATACTCATTGCATCCTCCTGCTTAGCATTTCTCACTCATTATGTCCACAGTGTCAGTTTTTAAAGGTATTGCTGCGTCATTTACATGTGAGTTTCTTTTCACTGCAGTACCTGCTGTAAATCAGTGCTATCAAACCTGTGATCCATCTAAGTTCTGTGTACACTAATTTTTTATTAAGAGCCATGTCCATATGTTTTTGTGTGGTTGAAAGAGGTGTTGCTGGATTTATAGATGTCTAAGGTGAGGATGTGGTTATAAGTGAGAAGGGTGTTGGAGTTAGACACTTATCAGAGGGGCAGAAAGGGACTAACAAATTGCTGCAGCAATGACGCATGAAGAAATTGTGTCACATGTGTCCAGCAAGAGGGGCAGTCAGGTGAACATCTGTTTTCAAAGGTCCCCAGAATGTTTTGACTCTTAAGAATGGTTTCCAAGCTTCAGTAAGTTTTACTTGGTGGGGAGATCTAAAGGAGAGCAAACAAAATCCTTTTGAGTTGGATCAAAAGGAAACTGGTTTGAACAGAGCACCTCCTGTGACCACTGCAGAATCCAAAGCTAGAAATACTGTGTGTTTATAGAAACTACTTTGCAGGAAGAAAAATGATAAGGAATTTTCTTCATGCTTTGGGTTGAGAAAAGCGGCAGCAATGCTAATTGTAGGAAAAGCATTGTGATGAACACCTTTTGTAGACAAGGACAGAAAGATTTGAAAACTTAACCAATTACTGCTTCTTTTCCTTACCCTACAGACTTTCTAGGATTTGAGCATAAAATTTAGTATGTGAAACAGGCTAAGAGTTGGTTAAAAGCCAGCTTCTGATCTTTAAGTCAGTTCCTAAGAATTTAGGAAGAATGAGGCAGAGATCAAAGGTTAAAAAGGGCCATTTGACTTGTCTCCTGTCTTCTTTATTTCTTCCAAGGAGAATATGCTGCACATAATTTCTGAAGATTTTAAAGTAACACTAGTACAGTCGAACTTGAGAGAAATTGAGGTTGTTTCTTTTTTTTTTCCCATAAAGGAGTGTTGGACAGCTATTTTAGCAACAAACTTGGAAAGAGAATCATGTTTCCAGCATAAAGAAAATCAAGTGATTCAGGGGAGAAAGAACTGTTCATGTTTTCTACAGCTTGCCCCCATTCGGGAACTTTTCTGACAGTAGTATTTACATTCATGCCATGTTTCTTTCATTCTTATCAAACTTTCCCAGCAAATTGACAAATCTGTGGATGTTGTTCTGGGAACAGTTAGGAGTATGTTCATTATCTGCCAGGATTTTCTGTTCCTTCACAAATAATATAGAGGAGTCATGATTGCATGTGACACTGCCATCTGAGGAGGTTAAGGAAGATTGTTGTATTGATTGTCCTGTAAAAACATGGTTGAAATGGTAATGTATCTCTAGAACCTCAGCTTTTCCTTCGGCAGAAAATACTTTTCTTATAAATACCAGTAAAAAGTACAGGGCCAAGTATCATTTCAGGTGTAGCTCTATTTCAATAGCTACTTAAAATCTATGAAATAAAAAAAAAAAAAAAAAAATTAAAAAAAAAAAAGGAAAAAGAAAGAAAAGCAGACAAAAACTAATACTTACTAGATAATAATTATTATATTTCTTCCTGAAAACCTAAAAAGTGGGGGCTGGTGATGGTCATGTTTTCAAGTTATATCAAAATCCTAGCTATACAGAGTCATAGGATTCTTTAGTTTGGAAGAACCTTTAAGGTCATTGAGTCCAGCCCTTAACCCAGCACTGCCAAACCCACCACTAAACTATGTCCCTAAGTGCCACATCTACACATCTTTACCTTCAGGCATGGTGACTCAAATGCTCCCCTGGGCAGCCTGTTACAACACTGACCACCTTTTCATGAAGAACTTCTTTTGAATATCCACTGTAAACCTCTCCTGGCAGTACTTGGGGCCATTTCTTCTTCTCCCATCTCTTGTTACTTAGCAGAAGAGGCCAACCCCCACCTGGCCCCACTCTCCTTTCAGGCAGTTGTAGAGAGCAATAACGTCTCCCCCGAGCCTCCTTCTCTCCAGAAAACAACCCCAGCTCCCTCAGCCACTTCTCATAACACTCATACCCCAGCTCCATTGCCCTTCTTCGGATATGCTCCAGCCCCCCAATTTCCTTCTTTAAGTGAGGAACCTAAAACAGGATTTGAGCTGTGGCCTCATCAGTGCCAAGTCAGAGGGACAATCCCTTCCCTGCTCCTGCTGGCTACACTATAGCTGATACAGGCCAGGATGCCATTGACCTTCTTGGCCTCTTGGGCACGCTGCTAGTCTGGAGTTAAACCATGATATAACTCGCAAATTAAAGGGTTTCCATTTCCCTCAGTTTTCACAGAATGAATTACAATGGACATTTGTCCTTTGGGCAGTCGGAGCACAGCATGCTTTGACTCTCTTCTGATAAATACTAGTACTGTGCATATAATTTTTTCTGCACCCTGTAAGAGCATGTTAGACTGTTTGCCATTTAAAATAATGTTTTTAGTGGTAATGTGTATGATATGACCCAGAAGTTAGTTTAATTAGCTTTTGTCCAGTAGATTCATTTGAAGCTAAAATTATGGCATGATCCAGTACACTTAAACCAAGTGCGTACAAATGGCTTTCTAATCAAATAATTAATTAAAGACTCTTAGGGACATTAAGTGAGGTAGGTGCACAAAAAGCACAGGCAAGTGCCAGAGAAGAGTCTGTAATCAGCACTCCAAATGGTTTTTTTACGAGTTTTCCATTAACTCAAAGTAAACTTGATGATTACTTAGGGAAGCACTCAAATTTTATACTGTACTATATGAGAGGGAAGTCCACTAAATAAACTGGGCTCGTTGAGTCTGTGGAAGTTTCACAACAAGTTTTTAAGACATCAAAACAATGGTGTAATGATATGGGACTGCTGCCCCCCATTAAGAGAAACGTGTCTTTGTGTGCACACATGTAGTCACACTTGGAAAGCATTTGGGTACAAAGTCACTACACTGAAGCCACTAGCCAGAGGGAAATTCCATACATGGGGTGATCCCAACCATTAAGTTATGAGATTCTGTTGTCATGTTAGAGATGTTTACTTTCTTGGGACTCTTCCAGTTACAGGCTGCAAAGCAAGTAATTGATTTTGTATGGAAGTCAGAAATAATTGATCTTTGACAAAATCTCCTCAAAGGATTTAAAACAACAAGAATTGTATTTCTTTTTTGAAAAAGAGTGAAGTGCAAGGATTTTGTGAACTCACTAATAGTATGTGTTACGTATGTGCTTATTGTAAATTGCAGGTTCTTACCATTGTCAGGTGGGTTTACTTCTTTGTGTTTTAAAAGTCAACTGAGATCAACCTAATTATATATTGTCCTTCAGGCTTAAATAAATATTTGTTTGCACAGAGGGGAAAAAAATCCGTTCATGTTTAATTATTAAGACAAAGTAAAGCATATTTTTGTCTGAAAGTATTAATATGTTCTTCTGAAAATCACATTGTACAATTTAATTCATAAATCTGGCAGTTCTTAAGCAGAAAACCATTTAAATTCTGTAAATAAATGATTGAATTAATGGATAACTGAATTAATTACAGTTTCCTGTGAAGAAAATACTACTAAAAGAAAGGACATTTGGGCAGCTGATTAAATTATTGACTATAACAGCTTTCATGCCTAATTTTGGCACATTTCAGATTGTCTGTACATCATTCCTGTTCCTTAACTAGAAAATCATCAGCTTCCCTGATCTCCAGCCATGCCATCAGGAGTAATTCTGTAATGCTTATAAAAGCAAAATGGCATAAAAATAAATAAATAAACAAGATCATTCTGACCTGGATTTCCCTAATCTGATTCGCAACACAGCTGCATAAATGCTTGTGCTAGAAAGTGGTGGGGTGAAAGGGTGGGCAAATTGCTTCTTTTGGAGCTACCAGCTTTAAGTGTTTATGAAACATCATATTTAATGGATCTTAGGGCCCCTGTATACACAAAGAGGAGTTGCAACCTGTTTTAATCATACATGAGTGGTGAAAAGGAAAGCTTACCGTGACTTCAAAGCAAGCAAGGTTTTAACTCACCTGAAAAAATATAATTGCTTCAGCTATTTCCCATCACAACCATACAACTCAAGCTTAAATATGCTTAATAGTATACAAACTCTTCACAAGTACCTATCAATTCCCAGATTTGGAAGCGC